>PVKS010009798.1:27188-62721 GCA_004027875.1 Aplodontia rufa
CACTCACTTTAGGGAATGTCTAGAACAGCAGTTCTAACAGGACCCTCTATACTCTTTTTTTTTTTTTTCAGGGCTGAGGACCGAACTCGGGGCCTTGCGCATGCTAGGCAAGTGCTCTGCCACTGAGCTAAATCCCCAACCCCTCTATACTCTTAAAAGTAGCTTTTGTTCATGTTTGTTTCATTGATATTTACTGAATTGGAAATTGAAAATGGGAAACAGAGAGGCATTAATTCATTTTAAAATGACAAATCAGTCATGTATTAATAAAAATCAAGATTATTTAAATGAAAATGTTAAAAATGATTACAACAACATCTTACTGGTATTGTTTTGCATTTTCTGCCAAATGCTTTGCCATCTACAGATGTCAAACCTCCCATCCACTCCATAACTCTACTGCTGGCCATGTCATACAGCAGGGAACATCTGGAAAACTCTACTGGACACTTGTGAGAAGATGAAGGTGAAGAAGGCAAATAGTCACTGTGTATTATGATAAGACAGTTTTGGCCTAGCAGATGCCCTGAAAGGCACGGGCTGCTGGACTATACTTTATAACAAGTAAGTGCTGGTCTAGATCATTTGCATCTAAACTTTCGTTACCTGCAGTTCAGTTAGCTCTTCCACTGAAGTAAGGGCAGAGCAGAAGGAAGGCAAGACAGCTCAACCTGTTCCTTCTGAGAAGTACCTTTATGAGCTTTTCATTACAGTATTATCATATCCATAGAGCTGACATCCATTACAACAGACAATTTTCTGATGAGTTCACGTCTTCAGTTTATTAAAAATCAGAGAAATTCAGCTAAAGATAATGCTCACAGAGCCGTATCTCAAGCTCCACAGCAAGATGCCTTTCAGTGAAGGCTGAGAAAAAAACTAAATTTCTGGATATAAGGAATTTCTTTCTTTCTTTCTTTTTTTAAGAGAGAGAGAGAGAAAGAAGCAAGGACAGAATCAACATTATTTAGTTTTTCATGTGGCTTTCATTGCTCAGGCACTCTGTTGTGTACATATGTGGTGCTGGGGTTTGAACCTGCATACTTGCGCATGCCAGGCAAACACTGTAACTGCTGAGCCACCGTTCCAGCCCTAAGAATTTCTTATGATTTTTTAAATGAATAAATATTTTAAAAATTTCTCAGTCTAATTTTGTATAGAAATCTGGGTGTTTTTAGCATTTTTTAAAAACAAAATCCTCAAATGTTAAGAACTTAAGTTTGAGACCACTCATTACTTGGAGTACATTTAACACAGAAAGAATAATCCTGGCATCTTTCTGTGAATGATTTAGCTTTTTACTCATTGTGCAATATCTAAGAATATGAAAAGCATGTAAACACTGACTTTTCTGAATTATGCTAATATACAAGAGGAAGATTAATAATCCAGCGATTATGAAAATAATCTCAAGTAGGAGTTGCATAGACCATTAATTTTTTTTTTTTTTTTTTTTTTGAGAGAGGGACAGTGAGAGAGACAGAGAAAGAGCGAAACAACTTTATTTATTTTCACATGGCCTTAGTCGCTCCAACACTCAGTTGTGTACGTGGTGCTGGGGTTTGAACCCGGGTCCTTGTGCTTGCCAGGCAAGTGCCGAAACCGCTGAGCTACCGCTCCAGCCCCGACCATTAATTTTTTTAAATAACAACTTTATTAAGATAATTCACATATCACACAATTCCACATATTTGTGTTTTTTTTTGTACTAGGGACTGAACTTAGGGGTGCTTAACTACTGAGTTACATCCCTAGGTGTTTTTATTTTTTGAGACTGAGTCTTGCTAAGTTGCTTAGGGCCTTGGTAAGTTCCTGAGGTTGGCTTTGAACTAGTGATCCTCTTGCCTCAGGCTCGAGTCACTGAGATTAAATTCCACACACTTAGGGATACAATTCAATGGGTTTCATTATATTCAGAGTTGTACAGAATCAATTTTGGAACATTTTCATTCCTTTAAAAAGCCATCAGGAATTACTCCCCACTTCCCCTTATGCCCAACCCTAGGCAGCCACACTCTACTTTCCGTCTATAGATTTGTCTGCGCTGGGCATGTCACATAAATTGGGTGATATAATGTATCATCATGCCATTAATTTTTTTTTTAAAGAGAGAGAGAGAGGAAGAGAGAGCAAGAGAGAGAGAGAGAATGAATCAATATTATTTATTCATCTGGTTTTCATTTCTCTGTGGTGCTGGGGTTTGAACCTGGGTCCTTGTGCATGCCAGGCAAGTGCTCCAACTGCTGAGCCACTGTTCTAGCCCTATGCCATTCATTTTAACAATACATGATCTGTCTCCAAATAGAATTCTGATGATCCTCACATTCTAGGTAATATTTTGAGATCCTGTGCCTTTACTGAGGATCTGGGAGTGTGACTTTAATAGTCTAAGGTATTTGCCCAGGATCCTCATTTTAAGTTCTGAGAAGATTCTGATAATCATGCAGTTAGACTATGGCTGCACCACTGAACTATTTCTTTATTTTTAAAATATCATATATAGATCATAAAGGTAGTTGGTTCTCTTATATAAATGGAAAACATTTGAGAATCTATGATTCTACAGAGCTCCAACAAAATCCTACTTATGACTGCTTCACATGGTAGGATCAAACAGCAGTCCAGGACAAGTCTTAAAGAACTTATAGAGTTGATATTCCCTTCCAAGAAAGCATACAAACTAAAAGCAAAGATCACTGGACTACCTTACCTATATTCATGACCTGAGACTGAAGCATCTGTCTTTGGCCAGGTTGGCTGCTGGGTCTCATGGGGATGCTGGTTGTCGGGTTCCGAATCATACCTCCTTGGATTGGCCGGTTCATGGCACTGGTGGTGGCAGCACAGGTGACTCTCACAGCAGCACTCTGAGGTACCCATTCCCCAGATGGCATGGTGGGCCGGGAAGTATTACTACCAATCATTCCTGCATGCAAGCCAAAGAAAGCTGAGAGATGCAGTAACTGAAAACATGTTTAGCATGTATGAACACCAGATGATCTTACTCTTTACAAGACAGTCATTCTGTAATACACGGTTAGCCTGAAAGCTAACACCCTCACTGGGGCACATACAGGCCCCCTTGGCGAAGAAATAAAAATGAGCAATTACTACAAAGTTTTCAAAACATGAACTTGCCACTCTTACGGTTCGGAAAAGCTGTTAAAATTGTTCCCATATGAACTAAGATACAGGTGCTGTGGCGAGTGGATAACCCCAACTTCCTTCCTCAGGAAGTGAATCACATTAGCTGATACATACGTCAATGCTTTACTTTCCAAAAGGGAGGTGAGGCTAAGAGGAACAAGGTAAAAAGTGATAAATGATATCCTGATTATAAAACAGAATCACAGAGAATATCCCCCAATTCTTTCACAACACTTCTGAATTCTTGAATCCCTTTCAGAGTATTAGACTTTGGTAAACTTCAAAATTTATCAAGGATAGATTCTAAGTAATGGGGAATTAAAGAATCTTTCTGATATTTTCTGTAGTTATTCATAGACGAGATAAAGAAACTCCTACTTATTCAATGTACCTGGACCACTACAGTCCTGATGATACGGATCTAGAATGGGTTAGGATAGATTTGTGAAAATCCTTTGATAGTTGAGATTTTAGCAGTTATTTGAGCATGCATAACAATAAGAGCACAATAGTGCCAAGCAGGATCTGGTGTCTGTTCTATCCTGGCCTGGCTCCTCAGATGTTGGCACTGACCAACCACTGGCTAAAATATTACATTCTAAAGGTGAAAACCGCCAAACGATGTCTCTTTATTTTGAAATGTTTAACGATGGGTAAAGATTCTGCTTTCAAATACATGGCTTGCTTTTATTAACTTTGTGATTAAACAACTGACAATTGGGTCTATCTAACAAGTGGAGAGACCATGTATGGTGGGTGTTTCTTCACTTGTGAAAGGACAGATGTTCTGAGGATGATCAAGGGTAAAGGGTAATTAGCTAGATTTCAAAGGTTAGAACAACATTAATACATATAGAAAAACATTGTAAGTTATAGTTATAGTTTAAGTTATACAAAAATATTATGGGAGAAAAAGCATTTTGTTTTTCTAAATATTTACTATCTAAACAATATAACAAGATTACAGAAAGACTAGAAAACAGGGCAAATCATCCCAAATTCAACAATATCAGTACAATGATAACTGGAATAATTCCTTTAAATTTGCTGATTGTTTTGCTTTTGGAAGCAGAGCAAGGACATCATATGATTCTTACAGCTTGGACACCAGTGATTTCTCAATTGCCTAGATTTTAATATAGGAATTTCCCAGAGTGTTCCTATGTAAGAGTCCTTCAACAACTAACTTCTTGTACTGTGCTGATAAGGAGTCACCCTTAATAAATCATGGGCTCCTTTTCTCCCACAGAATTTTATGTAAGTAAATATTTTATTTATATAAGTATTTCATTCATTTGAAAATAATATAAATAGAATATGACACTGTTTCTATGCATATACACCCCCACCTTTTCACCTTAAATGGAACTCTTATATTCAGTTAATTATAATGTATAAGTATAGGTAATTATAACACGTAGATAATGTATAGGGATTGCAGACTAGGCTAAAAATACCAAGGATGAAAACTCTCACAACTCCAAGTTCTTTTTATAATATCTATTTTTTCCATGCCTTTGTGTCCAGTACCTTGAGACAAAGGGAAAAAAGCTACAACACGAGAGGTTTCCATTAGGAAAGTCAGCATCCTCCTAATGAACAGATGACATAAGGTTCTGGAGGTGGCGGCAACAGAAATCTAAGTACTGCTGCAAGGATTTCAGATCTGAATTGGTGGCAGTTGGGGAATATGGTAGTTGCAACAGCTGTACCTATGATGGTGACTATTACTTAGGAAATATACTTGAGCAATTTGGCAGACACCTGAAATTAAAGCAGGTTGAAGTCCAAACCAGATCACATGCAACTTCCGGTATCTTCAGAAACGGACCTCAGATCTGAAAGTTATTATTAGGCCAGGCATTCTACTATTAAAAGCTTTTTAATTTGTCTTTTTTTTTTCTTTTGAGATGGGGGTCTGGCTGTGTTGCCCAAGCTGGTCTCAAACTCGTGGGCTCAACTAATCTTCCTGCTCAGCCTCCTGAAGTGTCTAGGACTATATGCATGGGCCAACAAGTCCAGCTAAATTTCTTGACTTTTAATTAGTATTTTTCTGAGTGACATATGGATTACCTAAAAGTATGAAACACTGGTTGAATTTTAAATTTTCATTCTGAAATTCTCCAAATAAATCACCAACTAGTAAGTTTTGAGGACATCAACAGATTATCACTGGAAGCTAACAATCACCAATTTACTTTACACATACCGTACAATATCTAAAATAGTAACTGAGATAGAAGTGAAATAAGTTTGGGCTAGATCAGTGACCAGAACCCTCATCAAAGTCATAATCATAGGGAAAAAATGGGTAGCTTACTGAAATGGTTTCTGATATGCCACTGAAAATTCACAGAATTTCCTTACTTTCACGTTAGTTTCTAATACATTCATTGGAAAAATTCTACTAGTTTGATGTGGATGAATACATCATTAAGTAAAATGATACAGCAATAAAGTAATAGTGCACTTGAGCCCTTACCTGTGCTACCGCTCCCTAAGTTTCCTTGGTTTCCTATCATCCCTTGGTTACCCATCATTCCTGGCTGAGGTATCACTGAGTAGGGACTATTGTTTCTGATTGGTGGGAAAGGTCCAGCACCAGTTGGGCTCTGCAATGTGATGTCAAGTGGTAAATTCTGGTTTGGCAATAACCTGCCCAGTTGCCCTGGTCGTGGGTTATTAAAAGCTAAGGAGAAAACAAATGAAAATTGAAGGTTAATATAGGATAATGGAAAAGAATATTAACAGTAGTAGTATTTAGGGAATATGCTGTCTGTAAAAGAGCAAAGATAAGCATGCCAGGGATCAACTACCTACATAAAAGACAAATACACAGACAAAAAACAGGCAGCACCAGAATGCAGACATGTGATCTAATCAACAAGCCTCTAATTTCATTCTTGGTGAGATGGCAAAAAAAGGAAAAAAAATTACCAAATTTACCATATATTTTTCTTCCCAACAGTGATTTTTAATGCTAATTTTTTAAAGTAAACCAACTTTTCAACTGTTTTCTAAGTAAACAATTAATGTATTTTTTTTCATGTTATATCATTCAAATTTAGAGAAGTATTGCTTTTTCACAGCGCTGATATTATAAAACATCTCTTGCAAAAAGCATCATACCCATACACATGTGGATTGGAAGTTAGAATATCATTTCTTAACTGGACTTTCCTAGGATTAGAATTAAATTAAAAATGGTACTCTCAATGGAAGCTTAAATCTCTTTGTTTTGTTTTAATGGTACTGGGAATAGAACCCAGGAGTACTTTACCACTGAGCCACATCCCCCACCCTTTTTTTAATTTTATTTTGAGACAGGGTCTTGATAAGTTGCTTAGAGCCTCACTAGGTTGCTGAGGCTGTCTTTGAACTTGTGATCCTTCTGCCTCAGCCTCCTAAGCCGCTGGGATTACAGGTGTGTGCCACTGCACCTGGCAGAAGTTGCCTGAAGCACTATTAAATTAAAACTTACTCTTTTAAGTATAGCTTTTTAAAATATTCAGGACCCATTTATATTGGAAATGATTTTTTATGACTAGTTCACAAGAACTTTTTTACTTGGTAGGGGGGATTGAACCCAGGGGTGCTTTACCACTGAGATACATACCCAGTCAAGCTGTAATCTGATAACAGTGTCATTAAGTCTTAAAAATATTAAGATATTATAAATTACAATTTATAAAGCTAATTTATTAGATAATATCAAGTACTTTATTCTCCCTAAATTATAAAAACATAGCCTGAAATTACACAGAGAGTAATATCTTAGGGCTGGAGTAGTGGCTCAGAAGTTTGAGTGCTTGTCTGGCACATGCAAGGACCTGAGTTCAAACCTCAGCATCACATACACAACTAAGTGTCGGAGAAACAAAGGCCAAATGAAAAAATACATGAAATTGATTCTCTCTCTCTTGTTAAAAAAAAAAGAGTAATATCTTAATTATCCATAGTAGAAATAAAATATTTAGAAAAATTAAGGCTGAGAATGGAAATTAGGTACACAGTTTAATCATGGCTTCCTCAGGGTTAGTTATCTGGTTACCATTCAATAACCTGAGTACCATTAGGAGAAACAGAGGCAGAGCCACAAATCCCCATATGGTCCTTCATTATTTCCCCTGGTTAATGAACAGAAACCATGTAGTATGTTTCTTACCCACTTCTCAAATTCTTTGACTTTCTGGAATCTTTCCTGGTCTGTAGTTAATCCTTCATTCACCCAAGAAATAGGCAGGGGTGAGAAATAACAACAAACACTCTTTTATTTTTTGGTACTGGGGACTGAATCCAGGCATGCTTAAACCACTGAATCACATTCCTAGCCCTTTTATTTTCTCTTTTGAGACAGCATCTTGTTAAGTTGCTTATGGCCTTGCTAAGTTGCTGAGGCTGCCTTCGAATTTGTAATCCTCCTGCCTCAATATTGTGAGCTGCTGGGATTATGGGCTTGTGCCACCAAGCCTGGCCAAAAACTCATCTTTCCTGTGCTTTACCAATGATCAGGAATCACTTCAGAAAAGAATTAGTAATTAAAGATATTCTGTGATTAGGCTGATGGTTTCCATTTCTGACTTAAGAAGAACTCTTAGGTATTAGGTCAAACTATGTGAAGAGGAAAAAAGTCATTCTTTCACCAACACTACAGAGGCTATAAATTACAGCTCTGATGAACAAAACATATTCTATTCAAAACTATCAAATAAATTCTGATACAGATTGGTGATCTAAGTGTTCATAATAGTTTATCCTCAACTTACAAAAATTTAAGATTAAAGGTAAAAATGTATTTTATAAATAACATAATGAATCAAACCTCAAAATATATTTAGAAAATGTTTCATAAAGTTTCATGTTGGACTTAGTTTTATATGAGGATTCCTAAAATATAGTGTAAGATATTTTTAATGTGTGTAGTTTTTTCATACATAACTTACACAGAGAATTTTTCTTTCTTTTCAGTACCAAGAATTGAACCCAGGAGCACTTAACCTCTGAGCCAAATCCCCAGCCCTTTTTAGTTTTTATTTTGAAACAGGGTCTCACTAAGTTCCTTAGGGACTCATTCAGTTGCTGAGGCTGGCTTTGAACTTGCAATCCTCCTGCCACAGCCTCCCAAATCTCTGGGATTACAGGTGTGCACCACCACACCCGGCAAGAATTATTCTTAATAGTATATTATTCCTAAAAAAGTCAGCATAGCTTCCTGATTTTAAGTATTCAGTTGTATATTAATAAAACACTTAAAATCTATTTTAAAATGCATATCTGAAGGCAGTAACTGAAATGGAGGGAAATATGATTAGTTGAGGAAATTGATTAACATACATCCACCTCGCTACATGTACCATGTTGATTAAATCATCCACAAGAGAATGTGAGGGAGCCATATTCACCAGAATCTACTTTAGATAGTTTATCTGAAAGACTGGGACAGTAGATGGTGCTATTTGATCACAAAAACCTTGAAGTGACTAAGCTGTTTGTATCAGACTTCAGTAATCTCTGTTTCCGATAGTGATTAAATATGGGTATTTCTTGGCAAAACCAGTAATATCTCATACTCACTGCTCTGTGAAATTCGCAATGCTGTTTTCTGGGCTCCAACAGGTGTAACAGGGCTGTTTTCAGCTGTGAGTTGCATGAGGTCATTGATGATGGCTTGCTTGTCAACTGATCCAGCAGGGGCACCCGGCCTTGTGTCTGGGAAAAGCTGTGGCAATTGACTATTCTGCAAATCGTCCAAAATCTCCTCCAAGTTGTCCAGCTCACTGCCAGGCTGTAGTCAACAAACAGAAGAGTTTATCCAGGCCTACACCAAGAGTGGGCACCCAAGCCTACTGTGATCTGCAATCACAGACCATGGCCAAACAGAAGATGTGGGTATATATGTGAATATCAGGCCAAACAGGCAACCAACCATCTTTTTAAAAAACAAATTGATAAAGAACAAGTATTTAATCTTTTGATCCTAACTTCTCTCATCTAGCAAAAGAGAGATGGCTGAATTGGAAAGAACGCTCTCTTGTCACACTGTGATTCACTGGCAATTTATAAATTCCTTTTTAATGCTAATCATTTAATGATTTATGATTATGTATATTTCCAATTAATTACAAGTGAACTAAAAAACTTACAGTGCAGGTCAAGGTTTGTGGTTAAGTCTCCATAAGAAATAACAACAACAACAAAAACTAGTATACAATGTGATCGATGTTTACACTAAATCAGTATTTAAAAATGGTCACTTCCATTTAGAACTGCCCCCCACACGTGGGCAGGAGGGAGGTAGTTGGGAAGCAGATGCAAACCTCGGAAGTACCTAGGAAGGAGCCAAGCCTGCTCTTTCAATGTGAGTGATACCTTCTTTCTGTTTGCACTTTCAGTTTTGAATGACAGTGGTTTTCTCTGTCACTCACCAGTTTAGGTGACAAAATGTCATGAAGCAGAATAAAAACTGGTGACTCCAAAACACAGCACTTATTAACTTGATCTTACAGAAGCCACAGATGTGTTTCTTAGGCTCCCCTCCTTTTAGATTCAGTTTCATTTATCAACATTAAGGTAATAAGACAAGTATCACCAGTGTTTCACACCTAGTACTTTTCTCTTCCAGGAAATTAAGCTGATTTTATAGATATTCTTTTCACTAGAACCTGTCTATGTACCGGTATTTAAAAGCAGACATTGCAATTACATACAAAAGCGCTGAGTTAAATGCTAGGATTACTTTCTACTGACAAAAGTGTTTCACAATGATTTTCTTGACATGTAGGAGGAAAACACAAGTCAGGTAGCTTCCTCAAAGCCACTGGATGGACTCTGATTCCTTCCTTGACCATGATAAGCCTTTCTATTATATTAACAAATCACATAAAATAACGGCATACATTTGATAATGAGTTGCACCTACAGCAGAAAAGCCCACATCTTCAGCCTACATATTTCTTTCTTTTTTAATATATTTTTTATTATAAGGGAATTTATATCACTACCTTCTTTTCTTTAAAGAGAGAGAGGGACAGTGAGAGAATCAGTTTTATTTAGTTTTTCATGTGGTTTTCATTGCTCCGACAGTTGTGTACATGGTGCTGGGGTTCGAACCCACGTTCTGGTGCCTGCCAGGCAAGTGCAAAACGGCTGAGTCACTGCTCCAGCCCCCACCTTTTTTTTTTGAGAGAGAAAGGGAAAGAGAGGGTCAATCTATTTTTGCATCTGGCTTTTTTTTTTTTTTTTCTGACACTTAGCTGTGTATGTGGTTCCGGGGTTCGAACATGGATCCTTAGGCTCCACTGGTGAGCCACCTTTCCAGCCCCCTACATACATTTTCTAACCTCAATGTGGACACTGGATTTGCTAAGATTTTTGCAACTTACGGCAAATGCAATATCTACATAGGATATCTTTTTTCAAGTTAAGGACAGATTGAAGTTGTATTTTATTTTATTCTTCTCACAAACAGCCAGCTTAGCAATAAACTTGGAGACCTGTTTTCCAGGGAATTCCTAATGTACTGTTAGAGCAATTACAAGACCAATTTCTTGCTATGCATTTCTAACAAAAGAATGAGATATCGCTTTCTATGAAAGAACTATCTTAAGGGTCAGATTCCAAAGTTAGCATCCTGAGGTACACATAGACAAACTGATCCTTAAAACTTCCTTAGGGAGGTACCGTCCTGAATATCTCTCCAGTGGAAATAGAGCTTTTCCTTCAGAGTGGCAGGATATTGTTTCTTTCACCAAGAAGTTCAGGTAGAGGCTAGGCTGCATTTTAAAAGCTTGTAGTTAACATGTTCACAGTATTTAAGCCACATGGGAACTAAACCCACCTGGTAACCACTCAGCTAAGGCACACACTTCAGCTGAATGGTGGGCAAAATTCACACTGCTTAAATAACCATGTAACAAGCACTTTACTTTATGTATAAAATTGACTCTGTGTACTTTAAACACATAAGTGATCCCATTGTAAATCTATCTTTATTATGATTTGCTAAATACATAAGGTATGAATGAATCGATACTTTCTGTACATTGACTGCCCTCCAAGGACAATGCCTGCAAAGTAGTGGAGAGCACTCAGTCAACAAGATGAGTTCCTTTAATTATATTAACACGTTATTTAAAAAAGAATCTTCCCAGGATAAACTAAATGTTCTGAAGGAAAATCCCTATAATTTCACTGATTTCTCAGAAAAAAATATTTCATGAAAACATGTGGCAAACATTTATATAGTTTGTCAAGAAAACAGATCAGAAAGAGGATCTGATAACCTGTGACACGTACCTCTGGTTCTATGAAGCCAAGTTTCCCTACAATTCTTTTTTATTTTATTGTATTTTAATGAGAGAGGGACAGTGAAAGAAAGAAAGGGAAAACCAATTTTATTTAGCTTTTCATGAGGCTTTCATCGGTCCGACACTTAGTTGTGCATGTGGTGCTGGGGTTCAAATCTGTGTCCTCATGCATGCCTGGCAAGCGCTGTAACCACCAAGCCACCACTCCAGCCCCTGTAATTCTGTCTTGTTAAATATTTTTAAAAAGTGACTCTTGGGGCTGGATCAGTGGCTTGGTGGTTGAAGCACCTGCCAGCCATGTGCAGGGACCCAGATTCGAACCCCAGCATCACATATGCAACTAAGTGTCGGAGAAACAAAGCCAGATGAAAAACTAAATAAAATTGATTCTTTCTCCCTCTCTCTCTCTCTCTATCTCTCTCATGTGTGTGGGAGCTCTGGAAGCACAGTGTGTGGCAGTGAGGGAGGTCGGCTATCGTGTGATAAACTGCCTTGAGAAAGCTTTGCAGATTGCCTTTAGTGAGAAATATCCAAAATAAATAGGCTTACGTAAATAATAATAAAGTCTATTATTTTTCTCAATGAATGCATTTGACTCCAATCCCAGATACACACAAAAAAAGTTCGTACCATGTACATGAAAAGCAGTCTGGGCGAGACTTCCACCTTTCCTTTCCTCCCCCTTCTCTTTCCCACAAAGAAAACTGCTCTGTGTCTCAAATGAGTTTAATATAAGCATAATGTCATAGACAAACGTACATTAAAATATATTTGGATGATTTAAAGAAGCTTATTTCAACTAATTTCTAAATAATTAAAAATTTAAATCCATTATTTTCCTTGATCAATTTTTAAATTTTATTTATTTTTGTGGTGCTGAGGATTGAACCTTGGGCCTTGTACATGCTAAGCAAGTTCTCTGCACCTGATCTACATCTCTAGCCCTGATTTTTATTTTTAAAAAATATGTATTAAAATTAAATTGATTTTAAAATTTGATCTCTGCCATTTTGAAGGTCAACTTAAAAGTTCAGTGACAGACTATTTGTGCAGAAGGGCCTGGGTCTGATCCTCAGCACCATAAAATAAGAAAGAGTTAACCATTCAATTGTGGATCAGTCTAACTCTGACAAATAACTAAACACATTTGTCCTATGAAAGCTATGCAAAAGGTTAGGGATGTGGCTCCGTGGTAGAGTTCTTGCCTGGCATGCCTAAGGCCCTGGATTCAATCCTGTCATCACCAAAAACAAAAACCAACCAACCTATGCCGGGTGGAAGGGAGAGGGAAGGTGCTGGGCAAAGAGACTGGTCAAATGTTGCTATGTGCACATAAGGATATGGCACAATGAACTCCATTGTTGTATATAGAAGTTTAATGTTCCTATAAAAAGTGCAGAATTTTCTTGGGATTATGTATCAAAAGGAATTGGTTCTATGGAGACTAAAAACTGTGGATACTATTTTAATTCATTCAGCTTATCATTTGAAAATACACTGCCTCCCAGTAGAGATAATATTGCTTTACTAATGTTCATTCCTTATCCATTCTTGTAGTATACTTTTAATATTAATTTGTTATAACATTACTTTAAAATCCTTCAAGAAAATAAAGCTCAGGATATCTCTCCCCTTTAGTCTGGTTAACAATAAAATTCAATTAAGACAGTATTTTCTTCTGTATTCATGTAAGTTCTGAAAGGTGTGAATCTGATTACACGAGCTTTCTCATAAAGAATTTCTTCTCCTACATTTTTCTAAGTTTTAATTCTCATCAAAAGTTCTTGTCCCTATCCACTTTGTTAGACACAAGTTCTTTGCAAGACAAAAAGATTAATGCCTTCCTTTAAACTGCTCTGCCAAGATACTTCAAAGTTTTGCTTAGGCATCTATTTGAATGCTCAAATTAGCTACATCAATTTGAGTAGTTAGTTTAAACTATTTCAGGCAGAAAATGAGTCAGAAAGATTTTTGTAAAAGTTCTATAAAATGAAAAAGACTTGATTTCTTTAATTCTTCATTTTTTCTGGTTTTATCATTTTTTATGTGTCAAATCAACTGATTTTCTGAAGGAAATACAAAAATCACATGCATTTTAGTAACATGAGTATTCTAACCCATTATAAAGTAGTTTTACAAAATACATAAATAAAAAGTATAACTCCACATTTGCTTAACACAAAATTGTTAAACAGTAATACAATTCTACCATATTTGGAGGGAAGTTTCCAGGACAATACCAGCTTAAAATATGGTTTACCTTTCTAATAGAGTCAAATATAAGAATTCTTTTTAGACTATTTCCAAATCCTGGTCATAAGAGTCTCATTTGGTTTGGTGTCAACTGTGCTTCATTGTGTCAATAGCATATGACTTAAGTCAGTCAACATACTGGAAATTTTTCTGTCACTGTTTCTGTTTCCTGTTGGTTAGGAAATGCCATAGAAACATATCTTGTTTAAATACTCTACCCAGTAAAAAAATGCTATTTTAAGTATAAAAGCACCATCGAAGTACTTCCTGTCCTTAATAAGTTAGTAATAGGTTAAACACACTCAGTTAAAGGTTTTTTGGGTTTATTTTCCCCTGAATCAAAATAATATGCCAGTGAACTGCAGTTCAGGCTGTTTTATCTTAATAAATAGCTCATTGTATTCCCTTGAAAAAAAGGTGATAGGAGATAGAATTCATCAGTGTTTGGGAATGGTGAAGGGAAGCCCAGAAGGTGAAAGAATCAATTGTTTTTTTTTCTCATTCTAACTTTGATCTAAATTTAGGCAATGCATACTTCCTGTGGTAACTTTTCAAGTTACAATGTTTTGATGTTAAAACTGCTCTGCAAAGCAGTATTTTTTTGGTGGAGTTTTAAGAGGGAGGAAAAGGAGGGTGAGATCAGGCACTGGATTTCATTAAGAAAAACATACCTACTGTATATGTATGTACGCGCACGTGCACGCAGCACACACATGCATGCGGTGCGCACATGCATGCACAAAATAGATCTGTCTGGCCAGGCATAGTGGCATATGCCTGTAATCCCAGCAACTCAGGATCAGGAGGCTGAGGCAGGAGGCTTGCAAGTTCAAAGGAAGCTTCAGCAATTTAGCACGGCCCTAAGCAACTTAGTGTGCCCTTGTCTCAAAATAAAATATAAAAAAGGGCTGGAGATGTGTGGCTCAGTGGTAGAGAGCCCTGGGTTCAACCCCTGGTACTCCCCCTTCCCCAACTAAAACCAAAACAAGACAAAATAGCAGACCTGTGCGAATTATACTCTTGGCTTTGTGTTTTCCAGGTGAGATGGTTTTGATTACAAAAGTGTTTCTCCCTAAATAATAATTAGAAACTGCAAGTGATTAAAGGACTTTTAAAAATGCCAAATGTGGGGCTGCAGTGGTAGCTCAGCAGTTTCAGCGCTCAGCTCGCATGTGCAGGGATGTGGGTTCAAACCCCAGCACCACATACACACTGAAGTGTCTGAGCAATGAAAGCCACATGAAAAAATTAAATAAAAATTGATTCTTTCTCCCTCTCATCCTCTCACTGTAGCTCTTGGCTTAAAAAAAAAAAAAAAAAAAGCCAAACAGTGGCGCCCCCCATCTCTGACTCTTCAAATACCTGGGGGTGGGGTGTCTAAGGCGGGAGATAGAACCAAATTCTGTTTACGCAGGGAGGGGCTGGCTGGCCACATTAGAAACTAAGCTAAGGTGGACCTTAGAAGTCAACATCGTACCCTTAAGCACATGTCAATACATCTCCGTGACACCATCTGTACCTGCCACTCTAATCCACCACTACGTCTGTGTCGTCCAATCTAGTAAACCTCAAACGAGTAAAACATTCATGGCTGTCAGTATGGTTTTACACCTCACTTTATGCAGACATTACTATTGCTGAGACCCCGGATTCCCCTATCCCATGATTTTACATCATTACAAAACAGCTGTGATACAGAACCTTGTATTAACATTCAACATTCAAGTTTAAAGATTCATTAAAAAATGATTTGAACAATTCTAACTGTCCTCAGGAATCAGTGTCAAGACGTCAATGTGGAAAAAAACAAAGCTCAGTGCTTACAACCAGCTGGAGAGTGTGGCCTCAGTGCTCCTGATGGCAGCTCTCAATTCCAGCCTTTAAACAGCTTCTGCTGCCTCAGCAGACCACACATCACAGCAAGAGGGTATATCTTTCCTTGTCCATGCCTTGTCCCCAAGGATGGGGACACATAAATTACCCACTTGCAAAACTAATTTCAAGGACAAACTTGTGAGCGTTTTTTTAAGTGGGGAGGGGGTGCCCTTGCAGCTTTTTAACTTCTTAACCAATCACAACTTAAGGAAAAGTGTGACTACAAGGTGAAGGAAGTCTTGGACTGTTTACCCCCCGCCATGAGTCGGTGATTCCCCAGGAATACCTGATACCAAATCATTATGGCCATTATGGCTCTAATAATACATCTTCTTTTTTTATTTTGTCTTTTTTTTTTTTAAAAGAGAGAAGGCCAGTGAGAGGGAGAGAGACAGAGAGAATCAATTTTTATTGAGTTTTTCACGTGGCTTTCATTGCTCTGACACTTAATTGTGTACATGGGTACTGGGGTTTGAACCCATGTACTTGTGCATGCCAGGCAAGCGCCGTAACCGCTAAGCCACCACTCCAGCCCCTTCTTTTTTTCTTTAAGAAAACTATGGGGGTTGGGGATTTAGCTCAGTGGCAGTGTGCTTGGTGGTTACGGTGCTTGCCCGGCATGCGCAAGTACACGGGTTCAAACCCCAGCCCCCACGTACACAACTAAGTGAAAGCTGCGTGAAAAACTCAATAAAACTTGATTCTCTCTGTCTGTCTGTCTGTCTGTCTCTCTCACTGTCCTTCTCTCTTTAAAAAAAAAAAAGAATTTCCTTTTTTTAGGGGAAAAAAAACACTAAAACTATGAATGATTTACTTTTTCCCTGTGATAACACTATAACCTCAGAGCACTATTAAGAATGATTTTTAGGGGAATGGGTTGTTAGAAAGGATAGAAAATTTTAATTAGGATGAATGAATTTCTCAAATCTTCTGCACAACATAGTGGTATACAAATGTATACTTGCTGAAAAATATATTTTAAGTATTTGCAATACAAAAACATTAGTGTGATGTGATATATATGTTAATTAGCTTGATTTAGCCATTCCACAATGCATACATATTTTAACATATGTGGTATATACCATAAATCTACATGATTTTTGTCAACTAAAACAAAAAAAAAGAAGAATGATTGTGAACATCATCCTAGTCTTGGATTTTCTCAGGGCATTAATTTTTCAGATAGCATAACAGGTAACATTAAATGTTACTTTAGTTTTGAATTTATATGTGATGGCTCAAAGATGATAACACTAAGTAAACCTTTACCTTTTCCCTTCCCTATTACCCATTCTCTTTGATGTATTTTTTACACCACTGGTCTAAGAAATTCTGTATTAATCTTAAGTGTTGGTTGAAAAGAAACAGGCAGAATCATCTGGTTTGAAAACCACTTAAACTGTGACCTTAAAAGAGACAAAGGCAAATAAAAGATAATGTAATTAAATGGGCTATGTACGACAAGACCCAATTTTGAGAGAGTGATTATCTCCAATTTAGGGGTCAGCAAACTACGGCCCACTGGTGGGGCTGAATCCTGTCCATCCCTGATTTTTTAGGATCCAGGAGAGTTACAAATGGATTTACCTTTTTTGATGGGCACAGAGAAATATTTTGTGCCCTATGAGACCTATCTACCTTGTAAGTAAAGTTTTCTGGAGCAAAGTTGCACTGTTGGTCCATACAGTGTCTTCAGCTGCTTTGCACTATAATGACAGAGTAGAATGGTTTTGACAGACTGAGCCCCGAAAAGTCTGCCAACCCTGGACCTACAACAGAGTCATTCCTTACTAAGGGAGCGTTTGAAACAAGCAGCTTCAGTGGGAATTAAGTCTGTTTCACGGTAAGAAGCACAAAGAAGAAGCCTTATTTTTATTGAATCACCTGAGGCCTCCAAATGCCTCCATAAAGAAGAACCCACGACAGATCCAGATTAACATACATGGGAGAAGATGTTATGAAACTCACCTGGTCACTGGGTTCAAAGCTCATCTCCTCCTTCTCCGTTTTCATAGCTATTAGTTTTGTATTACCGACAGGGTCTGTTTTACTGTCCAGTCGCTCAAGTTTGGAGGTTATTTCTGGTAAACCAATATCTTTAGTATCATCTTTATCTAGCAAATAGCGAAGTAGTGCATTCTCTTTCTTCTTGGGGCTCACTGGCTCTTGCTTAACAGTCACTTCTGATCCAGGAGCAGTGCTGCTAGACTCCTGGCTCAGCTCTTTGCCTGTGGCTTCTGCTGTTAACTTTGCCAAGTCCACAGGGGAACTGCTGTCCTGCAAGAGTCTGTGCAAAATTTTATGCTTTTCCTTGAGTGAGGTCCCATGTGTAGACCCAGACCCAGGCAAGCTCCCTGTGGAGTCCTTGTTTGTATCCGACAAAGAGCTGGGTAAGGGTGAAGGCTCCATCTGGTCAGACTTGGTGGTCAGCAGCTGCAGAAGTTTGGTCTGCCCTTTACTGTCATGCAGCCTGTTCTGTCCCTCAGCTCTCTCCCCGCTTGCAGTTGGGGGCATGTTGGAATCATTTGTCTCCTTTTGCTCTCCAGGATGGCAGCTGCTCTCCACTTGTCCAGTTGTACCTTCTGATGGCTCCCCATAAAGTCCAAAACAGTCTTTGGAGTCCAAGCTTCCCATCTTGCTGAGTGGGGGAGGATTCATATTAACTGGGGAGTTTTGTAAATTGCCCATTTTTAGGTCCGGCGAAGCCAACGATGACCCTAATGAGACCCCGTGGCCCTCGCTGAGGGCCTGAAGTGCATTGAGGGAACTGTTGGTATAACTATGGCTATTTCCTGTGCTGCTGCAAACTCCCACGGGGGAATGCAAGCTTCCTGCAGGGGAAAACTGACTGGGTGGGATGCGAGGACTGCCAGCCACTCCGGGACTCATGCGATGCCTTGGTGAAAGCATGGAGTTGGGCTGTCCTGGATTCATGCCAGGGCTGCTCTGTGAGGGACTGTTCATTTTGAGTGCATAGTTACTACCCTGAGGAGTGGTTGCTTGCATTCCTGACACATGGTTCATTCCCCCAGAACCACCAAACCTGCCCATGGGCATGCCCATTTGTTCCTTTGGGCCATTCATGGGAAAATTTATATTGCTACTGAGGGTCATGTCCTGACCTGGGTTCCCACTGCACATGGCCTGATGGGCAGGGCTGCTAGAGCTAATTGGATTCAATGGCTTCCCCATCGCTTGTCCAGTCAGATCCGGATTCATTACACATACATTCTGCTCTCTGTAGAATGAAGAAAGAAATATAAGATGAAAGGAAAAACACTTAGCAAGTTGTTATTAATTTTGAAAAATGAGATGGCCTCTTTCCTTTACAAAAGACTACATTTAAAGGACAGACAATACTTGGATGAAACCATGTGCAACTATAAACAAGACTGTACATGCAGTTTTGGATCAAGAGGGGTGTTTTTCAGGCAACTCATTAAAATGTCTGTGGTTTTACAGAGGGAGGTTGTTTAAATTTGACTACTACCATATTGAAATTGAAGTTACTAGACAGGACATTAGAGGAGTTCCAATTATACAGTACATCATTCTCATAAGTAACTGAGAGCTCATACTGTCTTAAAGAGATGACCCAAACAAGCATAACTGTCTTTAATTATTTGCCAGAAATTATAGCTCCTAACAATAAATGGATACATAAGCCTGGAGAGATCTGATAATATATATTACTTGGTACAACAAAATAGAAATCAGACTTAGGGAAAAACACCTTGCTCCTGTTAAGAGAAACTGTCAGTATAGATCCAAGAGAGTTACTAAAACTGTTTGGAATTAGATCACCTTGCCTAACAGATTTCCACTCACTTCCCAATCCCTCTGAAAGTCAGAAAGAGAAAGGGCCTGAGAAAACAGGGGAGGGCACTCTGCAGCGACCAAAGTCCATAATTTTATTCCCCCACTCCTGGACAACTCCAAGCCATCCCCTTAACTAATGACTAAAAGAAGGTTTTCTGAGCATAATGATTCCCCAAGCACTATAAACTTTCATTTTCAGTCTTGGCAGTCACTTATGAGTTACCAAACTTGTTCACAAACCCAAATAAAATAGCTCTCACAAACTGTCAAACACCCGCCTTCAGTTACGTGGGTGAAATTTGCCACATCTGTAATCACTTTCAAATAGTTTCAGTTTGAGGTCAGATTTATTAACAGTTGGCAAACAGGGCTGCCTGATTTCTTTCATTCCTATGTAAGACAGCAGCAAATAATTGAAAAACATAAGAAAATGCGACCCTTTAACCTGAGCAACTTTATATATTTTCTGATAGTACCTCATAAACTTTCATACAGCACACACATAAATATTTACATAACGTGAAACTAAATCATCTTCCTAATGTGTGCTCTTAAACAGTATGACTTATGCCACTTATTTTAAAATCAACATTCAATTTTCTTTATTATAAAAAGGTTTAGAACTCTTCAATTGAAAGTCTAATGTTAAAAAAGTTAATTAAATCTAAGAACAAATCTAAGTACATACACTTTAAAGTTTTAGACTTAAGCACACAAGATCAGAGGTCATTCTACTGGCTGCCGCATCCCTATCTTGCCTGCATCAACCACTGGCAGTGGACCCATTTCCCTTCTCCAAGGTAAAGACTAGCCATGTGAGAGTGAAGCTAGTGCCAGCCCTGTGTTCTTCCAGCTGGGTTTTAAAATTTATGAGCGTTAAGGCTAAAATTCAAAGGACAGTCTTACTTTGCTGGTTTCCAACCAACAGTTAATAACAATTTTATACTTTATATTACTGGGATGGATGAACAGACATATCTAACAAGCCAGCAGAACTCGAGGATGATTTGTTGCTTTTGTAACATTTCCTCTCAACCTGGGAAGAGAAAATGAGTTCTTAGAACTAGGATTACCTGTGAAGCATATGTAAAGATATTACAAGCTGAGGCTCATTAGTAGTCTGAGAACGGATGAGTTTGCTCTTCGTTTGTGCAGCAACGAGAGTGCCATCAGACAAGGAAAAACGATAGATTTGACTGAATGCCAATCCTTGTCTCAATACTGCAGGCAAACAGGGAAACAATGCATGTTTAGAAAAAGAAAAATGGGGTGAGGGGTGAACAAGAAATATAATGGTATTAAACTTCATTAAGTTTCATGGTATTTTCACACCAGCATGTTAAGTTGTAATACTTCACAATGTTAAGACACATTTTTTAAAAAATTTACTTTTCATTCAAAATACCAATAAACAATAGAATGTTCCTCTTATGAAAAAGAATAACAGCTTGGATCCTGAAACTCTATTCTTTCTTATATCTTGGGCCTAAGAGGCAACATAGCATAACTTGGCAATCAGGTCAAAATAAGCTTCTCAAAGATTTGTTTAAAAACATTAGAAAACAACACAATGCACAAACATGATACCTAAAAAGCAATTTGCCATTGATTTTTACAACACAAATACTGAAATGGAATTTAAGGTATTAAACGTGTTCTCTGAATATTCATCTAGCATTGATGCACTGTTGAATCCATCATATTATACTGTTTTCCCTGATTTTATTTCTCATTGTGGAAGTGGTATTATTTCTGTGGTCAGGACAGCAGGAAGTAAAAGACAAACAATCAGAAGACTCTTTTCAGAGGGGAAAAAAAAAGGCTAAATAAAACTGAAACAATAAAAGTGCAAATTTTTGTGACATATAATCGGTTTATTTTAGCTTTTAGATAAAGGTCAGATGTTCCTTTTTCAAGACAATGATCAGATATAACAAAAATCAATGAGGTTAATGTAATTTGTTTTACAGTAATCTTAAGATCTTTTCAAACAACTGTATAACTATCTAACACTTAATATAAAAAGGATATTTCATTTCAGGAAAAAAAGCCATATAATTTAGTTGCTTCTTAAACCATTTTAAGATGACGACCATGTTTCTACCACATAATCTGCAGTGCAAATTTTGTGGGTTGAATAGTAAGCCCCAAAGCAACCAAGCACACTCATCACGCCCCAAATTGCCACAAGAAGGAGAACAAGAGAAAGGCTGACATACAGTGTGAATTCTGCTTTTTTGTAAAATTCCACTTTAAGCAAATTGTCAAAGGACTTCCCTCCACAGTTTGAACTGGATATTACACTTAGGTATTGCTTCTCCATCAACTGCTGCATGAAGTTACCATGAAGTGGCAAGGTTGGAAAAGAATTATTTTACATATGTACAACTTGCTTTGCACAATAAGTACATGCCTAAAAGTTAAAATACAATTCTTATGGTAGGAGTCACATTCCCAGTGACTCATAATTTCAGAATTTTCCGACCTTGGATCTGCTCCATAAACATTTACCCTTTCCAGTTGTTCTACATCTTTGTTAAGCAGGTATGTATAAGCATGTACCTGAGTCATTTAGGAAGCTCCCCTATTAAACAAAGTTGTCCAGTGGATTTCTAGGTAATGTAGATGGTCCTCCCCAGTGTTGCCTATTTCGTAATTACGAATGCCTATATTGGGGTTTCCTTTTAGTGGGTCTCATCTACTTAAGTCGAGCAGAAGGCCTACTATGTCTGTGTAAATACTCTTGCAAGGTGTTGGGAAGCCAAAGAATTAAATGTAGGGCATTGCTATTCAGGACCCAGGGACACAGGACATGTTTGCTCATGGTGGTTTCTTAGTTTCTGTTGATTATTTCAAGCCAGATCTAGTGAACTGATAAGTTAAATATTGACTTCTGTCAAACACAGCATCTATATTTCCTTATTCTTTCCAACTTAAAAATGCTAGAAGGTACAAATCATTGGATTATATGTTTAATTTCTAAGAAATAAGGATGAATAGGATTAAAAAAAGATAGATAAAACTAGGAAAAAACAAGGAAATGGGAGAGCTCATTCACTATAATTCATTTTTTTCATAAGTGATCTAAAAAGCGTAAAATTTAAACATACAAATCCTCCTAGTAAAATGCCAAGGTCACAACTGCACACAAACAGATGACAACTCCATTTTCAATCACTGGTTACAATTTTTTTCCTGCAAAGATGCAAACAAATGTCCACACTGAGTTATGAGGTGCACTCCTCTACCAAGAGTCCCTCACATGCTGACCAACCACACTCTTTGGGCACAAAGAAGGAGCAAGTGGTTCCCTCTCTAGCACTTATGTTTTTTTCTTTCTTTGTTTTTTTTCAGGGTTGAGGACTGAACTTGGGGCCTTGTGCGTGCTAGGCAAGCGCTCTGCCACTGAGCTAAATCCCCAACCCCTCTCTAGCACTTATTAAAGGAGTAAGAATTTCTTTGTTCTTACCTCTTTAAAAGAAAACCAAAATGCACTTGAGGAAAAATGATTCAGTAATAAGAGCTTTGGGAACAATACTACTGAGTGACCATCAGGGTGGGCTTCAGTGGGCATCCAGAGCTGACACTGACTGAATGCTCCAGCTGGTCATGTCACCTACGTTGGTCTTCATATCCACTGAGTGAGCACTGAGATACCTATTTCACAGGCTTGCTGTGAAGGTAACGAAATGATGCAGAGTAGGGATAAGGCCACACAAAGACTGGGTGCTCAATCAGAGCTATATTATTACTAAAAGATGACTCTGAAGTCTGGGTTGAGTTCTGGCTGTCCTTGTAAGAAAAGTCTGTGACCTGAGACAAGTCACTTCAACTCTTTGGGCTTTCTGGGAACATCTGATGTCCTTTCATTGGTCATCACCCTGGAGGAGGGATTGAGATCCTATAGTTCTCTCTACTAGAAATTCATTCAGGCTTACAAATTTCATTTATTTCTATTTGCAGATTTCTCTTATGAAACGGATATTATTTCTTTAGCTTAGATGGTACCTTGTTATCTTGCCATACATCTAGAAGCCTTAGGAACAAAGAAAATGATCTCTTTCCCTTTCCTTTTGTCCTTCTTTGCAACATTATCATCTCCTGCTCTATCTCATTCACTGAACTCTTCTATCCAATTGGTCTCCTATAACTTTCCTTTAGATGGCAGCACCTGGGCAAGAGGACACAAGCACAGACAAGTGAAGAGCCGCCAGATCAGTCTCTGAGGTGAGCTTCAGGGACCACTCTTTGAAGGAAGGCTCAAATAAAAAGCAACTGCAGAAGCAGATCACCTTCAAGGAAGGGTCACTCAGAGGATTACCTTCATGATGATGCCTCTTAGCATAGGACACAGATTCCCCTTCATGCTGTGCGTGGAACTTCTGAATGCACCTTCTCACCAGGTCCTCCCAGCCAGGTTTCATGGCTGCTCTCATGGTACTAGTGTCCAGAGAAGTGATCTTGCCTGTGAGTTAACAGAAGGCATTACACCTACATACTCATCTATTAACTAAATTTAAAAAATACCCAATTCTTCTATGGTCATCCCTCAGTATCTGTAAGGGGCTGGTTCCAGGATCCACTCACAGTTTGCAACGGATGCTGCTCAAGACTCACATATGAAGTGACAAAGTATCTTCATATAACCTCCGCACATCCTCCCCACACATTTCTTTTCTTTCTTTCTGGTACTAGGAATTAACTCTAGGGGTGCTTTACCACTGAGCTATATATATCCCCAGGCCTTTTTATTTTGAGACAGGGTCTTGTTAAGTTTCCCAGGCAGGCCTTGAGCTTGTGATCCTCCTGCCTTAACTTCCCTAGTTGCTGAGATTATAGGTGTGTGCCACTGCACCCAGTTCCCTAAAGTCATCTCTAGATTACTTCCTAACATTATGTAAATGCCATGCAAATAGCTGTTATATTGCATTGTTTAAAGAATAACGACAAGAAAGGTGTCTGTACATGTTCAATTTAGACAATCTTTTTTCCCTGAATATTTCTGATTCACAGTTGGTTAAATCCAGATGCAGAATCTGCGACTAGAGGGCTAACTGTATTGGGAATTAGACAGCGCAAGTAAATGGACCAAGAAGCATGCAGTGAGGCTATCTCCCCTTTCTGGTTCTCCAGCACTTCCACCCCAGGAAGCAATCACCATTACCAGCTTCATGATTATCTTCAAAATATATTGGTTGCATTCATAAATATCTAAGTATTCTGAAATGATTTCTTTGGTGTTCTTTGACAAGAAAATTTACCTTGAAGATCCTGGCGAGTAGTAAAACTTTCTGATGAGGGAAGAACAGGTCTTTCCTTCATGGGGACTCTTCTTGCCACACAAATCAAGCAGGACTGCAAATCTTAAATCATACACATTCATGTTTATCATATTAGGCTTTTTTAGTGATTCAAACAAACTTGAATATTTATGATAGTGCAACCTTTTAAATCAATAAGGATGAGAGTGAGAAAACAATATTACTGTCCTTATTTTCCAACTACAGTGGGAGGCAGTTGGAGGAGAGGGAGGGTGTGCTGGGTAGGATAAGGTGGGAGCAGAGGGAGGCCACACAATGTCACAAAAGTACATCCACTATAGAGAGAACAACCAGAAACTACCTCCAATGAGCAAAAGAACAGAATCTTGTCTTATTAAATGGCCAAGAGAGACAACCAGTTCAATTTATAATAAAATATAAAAGGATGAAAACTAAAATCTGATACTATGCTTTGGTTCTTGAGTTTAAGGTTCACTATGATGAAAAAACTAGACATACCTTCTACCAAACTATGTAGGTGACCCAACAACAGCAATGCAAAATTTAAAACTAAGAATATAAACTGAGTCAGGATGCAGATCCACAGAACAAATCTGTAGATTTCTAGATTACCTAGAAAATTCAGTGTGCACCAGATTAGCTGCAATACAATTTAGATTTTAGGCCATGGCTAGTTTCTCACACCACCAGAGCTAAGCATTAATTCTTCACCCCACTTCAATGATTTTAAAACATCAGGGTTCACGTCTGGAGAATAGAGAAATGCGTTAACTATCTTTGCAGCATACGCGTTGTGCAGCCCTTTCAATGTGAAAACGGTTGAACCAAAGGCAGCCAAAAAGAAGAGTCTTTCCATACTTTTTTTTTTTTTTTTTGGTGGTACTAGAGATTGAACACAGGAGTATTTTACCATTGAGCTATATCCCTAGTACTTTTTATTTTGAGACATGGTCTCACTGTGTTGCCTGGGCAGGCCTGGAGCTTCAGATTCTCTTGCCTCAGCCTTCTGAGTAGCTGGGATTACAGGCGTTCACCACTATACCTTATTTCTTCTAACTGCCTTATGCCATTGATTTATGATTGGTTTGCCTTAAGAAAAACTTTTTTGAAATACACCCAGAAACAACTGATATCTAAAAATAAAATTATCATTTGGGTTAGATTCCCAGCACCAAAAAAAAAAAAAATAAATAAAAAAAATGAAAGCTAAAGTTTTGGGCACTTAATATAAGATAAACACCTTTTAAATCACTTTAGAGGTTATCAACTCATTTAATCTTTTTAATAATTCTCAGGCTGGTAGTTGTATTATTTCTATTTAACAGAGAAAGCCAAAGAGCCAAATTTAAGAGGCTCTCCCCCAATATCACACAAAATTTTGCAGAAACCAGGATTTAAACCTAAGCATAGCATGGCTCAGAAACCCAGCTCTTATATTCATCTGTTTACATACAGAATCTGATTTTAGATGTACAAAAAAATGTTTAAATGTGAAATAAAATAAACTACCTCAGATGTATACTTTATTTATTTTAACAGTACTGGGGATGGAACCCAGGAGCTCCTGCCTCCAAACTACACTCCTGAGTCCTTTATTTAAATTTTATTTTGAGACAGAGTCTAAGTTGCTCAAGCTGGCCTGAAACTTGTGATTCTCCTGCTTTAGCCCCGCAAATAGCTAGGACTGCAGGGCATGTACCACGATACCTGGCTTAGCTGTACTTTTTTTTAAGAGAGAGAGAATTTTATTTAGTTTTCCATCTGGTTTTCGTTGCTCCAGCACTTAGTTGTGCATGAGGTGAAGGTGAAGGGGTCTGAACCCGGGTCCTCATGCATGCCAGGCAAGTATGATACCTCGGAGCCACCGCTCCAGTCCCACTTTTTTTTTTTTGGCGGGGGAGAGGCAGTTGAACCCAGGGGTGCTTAACTACTAGGTCACAGCCCCAACCCTTTTTCATTGTTTATTTTATTTTTAAAGAGAGAAGGACATTGAGAGAGAGAGAGAGGGAGACAGACAGAATCAATTTTTATTTAGTTTTTTCACATGGCCTTCGTTGCTCCAATACTTAGTTGTGTATGTGGGTGCTGGGATTTGAATCCGTGAACTTGCACATGCCAGGCAAGCGCCATAATCGCTGAGCCACTGTTCCAGCCCCTTTTTGTTTATTTTGAGACAGGATTTCACTAAGTTGCTTGGGGCCTTGCTAAGTTCTGAGACTGGTCTGGAACTTGCGATCCTGCTTCAGCCTCCGGAATTGCTGGGATTACAGGTGTGTACCACCATGCCCAGCAGCTGTACCATTTTTTATGGTGCTTTAGAATGGCATTATAGAAGAATTAGTAGCTCTTAAGTCTTACTGCATAAAATAGAATAAAATAGTTTTGATGTTCCATGCCTAAGTAAAATGTTAACTTTGAAATACTATGTATCATCTATAATGGCTCTAATCATTTCTTTCAACACAACTTTAATTTGGAAACATTCACACTAAGGTGGAGTGGTGACTCAGCAATTGGAGCACCTGCCTGGCATGCACAAGGACCCAGGTTTGAACCCCAGCACCACGTACACAATTAAGTGTCAGAGAAACAGATGCCAAATGGAAAAATAATAAAATTGATTTTCTCTTTCTTTCTCATTCTCTCCCTCTCTCAAATAAATAAATAAATAAACAAACACTCACAGATTTTACATAACTAAGCACTAAATAACTGGTATTCAAGGGTAGTTTTGGTTCGGGCATATTCACTTGAACCATACTGTATTCTGATGCTGATACGGTGACTTCACCTGATGATAGTGTGGTGCTATAGAGGTAGTCCAGGAACTCGCCCACAGTCACAGAGCTGGTGCGTGGCTGACTTAGGTGGCCTGTCTGATTCTATAGCACAGGATGTTTCCCTCCACTAGTGGTTGTGAGCATTTCCCTTTCTGCATTCTTCAACACTGCCTTGTACTACAGAGTGACCCTTTGCTGGGTAGAATGGTTTTCGTGGAGGGTAGGATGGGAGGGGACACTGTCAGCACTTCTTTGTGGGGAATACTAGCGAGCATAAGTGGTCTGAAACCTCTCCATTCCCTACCATGTATCTATTCCTTCCTTAAGCACCCTTCTGTCACTGCTCACTGTGGAGCTGGTGTCTGTGGGTAAGCTAGATGGATTCTACCAATCCCTTGAAGGTATATGAAAAATGTTTTTTGTTCTTATTTGCATTTTTCCAGGGTAGTGGTACCCAATTTGCATTAGATGTCAAAGAAAGCCTGGATCCCCAAAATGCTTAACCACAATCAAAGCTGCACTAGTGGGCTGGAGCGGTGGCTCGGCAGTTACGGCGCTTGCCCGGCATGCGCAAGTACACGGGTTCAAACCCCAGCACCCACGTATACAACTAAGTGTTGGAGCAACAAAAGCCATGTGAAAAACTCAATAAAAATTGATTCTGTCTGTCTCTCTCTCTCACTGTCCTTCTCCCTTTAAAAAAAAAAAAAAAGCTGCACTAGTACAGCTGTCACTAGCCACATGCGGCGGTTTAAATTTAATAGAAAAAATTAGGCCCCCTACTTTCACTACTGACATTTCAAATGCTCAATAGATAACTGTGGATAGTGGCTGCCTTGCTGCCTTGCTGGACACTGAAGATATGATCATACCTCCATCTTTGCAGAACATTTTACTGGACAGAACTTTCTAGAGACTTAAAAATTATATTTATCACAAAACAGTAAAAAGTGAAAAAACAAAGAACCAGCTTATAATTTTTTCTTTGTGTGACCACTAGTTTTAGATTATTAAATATGAGAGAAGTAGCACAGGAGCAAACACACAGACACACAACATCTCCTGGTCCTACCTTCTCCTTCTTCTTTGATGGACTTTGGCTGAGAGACAGCAAAGCACTGCATAGTCTCATACTTCTGATGTGCTTCCTGGTTATCATGACCTTCCTCTTCTGAATCAGGTAAAGGTTTTACCAGCATCCGGCAGTTAAAGGTATGGCTGTTCCGCCTAGGAGGTTCGCCGGACCAAGATCCCCCATTCACTGACAAGGCAAAAGCAATCCAGTATTATGAAGAAACTACTATCAGACTCACTGCTGTTGAATTATCAAAATAGTGTAGAGAAAAATTAGTTATTTTACTTTGACGTAATGCTTTACACTTTTCTAAGTACTTTCATAACCTAGAGGGAGGAAATGAGTTAACAGTTGAGTTATTAGGGAATGTTCTTGGGATTTTTAAAACATCTTCTGCAGTCCTTGCTCTTCACCTTGACTGCTTTTCTTCTAGTTCACACCTTGATTATTTACTACTAGAATATCGTGGTTTCTATTTTTGGAGTTTCCCATCCTTAATTTCTTGGAAGTTTAGTTCGATCTACTTGCACTCCAGTTTTAGAAGTGTTACCCCTACTCAAAACTCGGTAAATGGCATCAACTGTTGCACGCATCAATTTTTTTTTCAAAGGATTTGGACTTGTAATCAGGAGTCTGAATGCCATCTCATATGAATCAAAAACTCGCTAACTAGCCCCTTCTCATGCATCTAACCAAATCTTGCACATTCCCCAGCTCCTCAACATATCCCATCACTCAGTCCCACATGGATATATGCTCCTGTTGCTACCCTACCTAAAATCTCAGGCTGACTCCTTCTGTCCCTCCATAGGTACTCGTGCTCTACGGCTGGGATCCTCTGTAATAAACACTTTGTCAATTACACAGGAACCCACAATTCCTATTACAGATATTTCTTTACTAACATTTTACGTAATTTTAGTGTGTACTCTGTAATTTGGCTGTTTCTAAATTACTCTTGTAGTCTTTCTTTTTTCATATAAATTTCTTAAGACTGAAAAAATCCTTGAAACTCAGTGCAAATGTCATTTCTTTTCAAATGAGAAAATACTTTTAAATCTTCTTTTTAATATCAAAACTATATATATATATATATATATATATATATATATGTTAATTCAAGAGATATTGAACTAAAAGGAAAGACATCATTTCTCAAAAATATATTAGAGAAAACAATGGAAGATATAAAATGGCTGGTTTGGGGTATTAAAGGGTGTTTTTGGCCAGATGAGAAAACTGATTTCTGAATCAGAGTTCAATTATTAGAAAAGCCAAATCCGAACTGATCCTCTCATTTCAGTGTTATTTACTACTTTTTAAGAGGGAGGAACAGTGAGAGAGAGAAAGGGAATCAATTTTTTTTTAGTTTTTCAAGTGACTTTCATTGTTCCAACACTTCGTTGTGTACTTGGTGCTGGGGTTCGAACTCACGTCCTCGCGCATGCCAGGCAAACGCCATAACTGCTGAGCCACCGCTCCAGTCACACCAGAGTGGAATTTTAAAATGATCTTTTCTTATTTACTGTGCTATCGATAAGACCAGCTAACATAAATAGTTTAAGAAAAAGAACAGAAATACTTGCCAACTCAGGACCTGACCTTATTCTGTATTAAAATATGCACATCATTTTATCCGTGAAGATGCTCTTAGCACCATCAGTTTAAGTGAGAATATTAAAAAAAGAACCACTGAGTAAGTGGGAATAGCAATAATCTAAGGCAGCAGCTAAGGTGGGCCCATGCTGTGAGTCACCCACTTTAGAATGTGGCCCTTAATCATCTCACACACTTCTGGGCAGCATCTCTAAAATAAGATGAAGAAGTTAGGAAAGCTGAGACAGGGTGTGCCGGCTAAGGAGGCGGTGTCTGGCAATGATACCTGCAGAGCCACTCAGAGTCTGAGAGTCTGAGGCTGGGGGCTAATAATACCCTGGAACATTTATGACATCGTTTAGTTTTAGTTTTTAGACTGTTGTATTGACACACATCATAATCTTTGCACATATAGGATTCAGAATGAGCTAAATTTCAGTCTTCTCATGACCTTATACTTTTCAATCATAAAGAAAATGGATGAATCTGAGCTGGCACTGGACGGATGAGGCAATTTGTCACCTTCTTAAAAAAGAATAAAAAATAACTCCATGAAAATAGTTGTTATGAACACTTCCCATTTGAATCATTTTCATGTCCTTTATTTATTTATTTATTTTAAGAGAGAGGGAGAGTGAGAGAGAAAAAATGAGAATTAATTTTATTTTTTTATCTGCTCTTCATTGCTCCAACACCTAGTTGTGTATGTGGTGCTGGGGTTTTGAACTCACAGTACCACTGAGCCACCACCGCTCCAGGCCTCATGTACTTTAAATATAGGGTCAAAAAAAGATCATGCATTAAAGATCAGCAGCTGAAAATATGCTTCTTTCCGAGACTTCTAAGCTTAAATATTTAATACGAGTACCTCTAAAACAAACCAAAACTCCCCAAAAACCCAAAACCAAAACAAACTACCTAGTTACTGTTATCCCCAACTGACATAATACAGTTCTGTTTTACCCATTTCAATCAAGACAATGTCAGTAAGTGGGGTGCAGGAGGAGAGGAGGGAGGCCCAGCAGACGATCATTTACCTATAGACTTTGGCAGCAGGTTTTTGACAAATTCAGTGTGGTCCCCAACATGCAGGATGCTATATACACTTTTGTTCATCAGCTCCTCTTGGTTATACCTTAGATACTGTGTCACATTCTCTGAAACAAACACCACGTTGCCTTCCAGGTTCACTACAAAGAAGAACCCATCCAGGGCCTAAGGAAAAAAAATTGACATAAATTGTATTAGAAATGACACAACATAAAATTATATTCAGTTGCTAAGAAGGGAGTGATATCTTTAAGGGAAATGCTTAATTCACATATGGAGAGAAAAGAGATCTCCCTGACCCCTTTCCTAGTTTTCAGAAACAATTAACACATTTTTTCTTGTGAAACAGAAATTATTCCATCTTAGTCAGTGAGAGACAGCCCACTACATCAGGGTTTCTTATCACAAACTGAATGACAAACACTAATTCTATTAATTTATCAGGAGATAATTATTGCCAAAAAAAGTGTACAGCCATTTACCTACATTTTCAAAACGAGACTGATATTCTCCATAGGGCCATGAACAACTTCTATGTTACCAATACACATTTTGCTTTTTTTATGTTAGGAGTAGGGGTCAGTGATAATATTTTTGCAGCTTAAAAACAAATATCAAGGGAAATACATCCAAAATTTTATTACTTTTAAAGCCATCAGGGTTTAAGCAAAAAGAACTGTAGATAAACTCTGGCCCTCAAAGCAGTTTTAATTCTTTATTGTTTGATATGTATGGGAAAGGGTCTGGTAGGGGCCACATCTTGGCAAAATAGTCTCCATGGGGACTTGGGCACAGACTATGCTCATTCACTGAATTATCAGGTGATTCCTAAATTACCTACAGAGTGGTAGCATGATCTTTGCGTCATCTCAATTTAATTAAGGAAAGGGATGAGGAATCTAACTTCCTTTCAGAAAATAAAGATAATGCCAATAGTTACCATGTTTACTGTGCCTTACACACATTGTGCCTTGCATTTTCTACTCTGGCAGGAGTGTTTGAAGAAGTTAAGTGAATGCCCAAGTTAGGGGGCAGAGATGGAATCTGAGCCAGGCAGACCTAATTCAAAAGTCCACTCTTGTGATAAAACAGCAGGGTGTTCTCCTCTGCTGTTTACCATTCATCTGTTTTCCTACACTGGGGCTCAGTGAGTTTCTTCTGGTTTTATTACCCCTCTCTTCCCTTTTCGCTTCCTGCTTTAATTGATCAGGTAAATGATCAGGACAAGAAAAGGCCTGACACTGATTAGGGTTACCTGGTCTAGTCAGTTTATACACTTAATTTCTTCATGATAAGGGTTTGTTACTATTTCTAACACGGAGGTTACATGTATAAACACAAGTAATAGTGGGTATGGATGAGGCCTAAAGTGTTTACTTTCTCCCTAGTGTGCTTTTTTCCTTATTATTCAATAGCTTACTATTTGTGAGCTTAGAATACATACCATCTTTAATTCTATCTCCATCACAAAACGAAGTGCTTCTCAAACTAAAACTGATCCATCATAAGGTACCAGTGAGAAGTTCCCTTTTAAGAAAGGTGTAACACTACTTGGTTTTAGGTTTTTCTTAAACATTCAGGTTTTCTAATTGGATGCTGGCACTAGATCTTGAGAACCGTGTGCCAAGTGTTTGCACCGTCAGTGGGGACAGGGAAGTAGTCAGTTGATTAGCTATGCATCCAGTGTCCCCCTGAAACTCAATGCTTTAGACACATGTTCAACAGGGATTTTCATAATTAATTAACTACACTTCACTTCTGAAAGTGTATGTTGTTTTCTACTGTGGTGAAAAGACTCATCTGTGGCCTAATAAAACTCAAAGATGAAATTGTTTCATCTTATAAGACTATTTGTTTTTATAAAGCTATGATATGCTCTGATGAAAAAAGCTGACATTTGGTTTTGTTGCCTAGCAACCATTATGCTATGATGCAAGCATGAGTGTGCATCTATGCCCAGGAACAGCTCCATAAGAACATGTTTTCACTGTTTAAATGATTACCCATCAACAGGGATAAAAATTTAAATTCAAACACAAGTCACTATATTCAAGCGCTATCTGCTTAACAGATTCAGCACTAATGTCCTACTACATAGGTAATTAGTATATTCTGAGATTATTTTGAAACAAAAAGAAATGTTGGTTTGATTCTATCAGATCAGGTCCACTGCCACCTAGCAATCGGACTATTTAAATTAATGAACTCACTCTGAAAAGGCTTAAGTCACATAGTCTAGGTACTTCAAGCACTTCTTTTTAGAAGCTTCAAAAATCTTCCAGGAATTTCCACTCTAAAAATTTTACCTCCAGATATAACGAATAAACACCAGTATATGGAAATTTTCCAACTGTAACAATTTAAATTACCATAATTTTGAAATCAGTTTTGTTTATAATTTGGAAGTTTTTCCAAAGGAAATAATCTACTTTTGTTTCATGTAATTCTAAATAGTCCACCTAGTTAGTTTTTATTATCTGCTTCTAAGATCTGAAGAGGGAAGCGGTACTCTCTGCCCCTCCACAGCTTCCATGAGTATGGAAAATCAGGTTAAGTGTGTTTTTGTATTTCCCTTGGAAATTGTGGTTGAATGTTTTCAAGCCAATGATTCAAGAGAAGATAAACAAAAGCCAACACAGGGTCATTTAAAGCCTTCTGTGCAGCAGGTCCAGCCCCAGGGAATGAATTTTGTCATTTCTAAATACAAAGACCGGGTCAGATCTTTAATCTTTTCTGTCTCTTCCCCCACACCCACCCCCAATTATATGGTAGATTTTCACAGAATTCGATTTTCTAAAAATAAAATATCATCTTATGTACCAACTAAAAAAAAGGGGGGGAGTGATAAAGTTGAGAAAGCGTTAGTTGTCTTTATCTTAAAAACATGAATTTCTTTTGTGTGGACGCTGCTGCAAAGCTCTGGCCTTATGGTGCTTTTCAACCTCGTCATATCATCAGCTGAGTAAATTACCCTGAGAACTGTCATAATTTATGTTTCCAGGTTCCAGTTTCTTGCTATAGAGTCACTGACATTTTCTCTCTCATCTTACCATAGCCTACATCTTGAATTTTAATTTTGGAGCAGGTAGAGCAGAGCACTTGATAATAAAGAGTACTAGTTAATAAAACAGGAAAACTAGATGCTACAAATTATAAGCAGTAGCTGGTCATAGAGCTTTCCAAAGAATATGAAGAAGAGGATTACACTGCTTATCCTAGAAGTTTCTTCAGCCTATCATCTTCATGTTGATGAGATAAGCTCATTTGAAGTAGTATACGTAAAAAGCATAAAATTCTTTGGTTCTCCATCTTTAAAAATGGGAATTATAATAGATATTATTTAACACACGATTCTGCACAGTCATGTGCAAGTACGGTGCTAAGTACTTCAAGCACATTACACCTTACTGAGTCTAAAATCTTTACCTGAACATACAGACACAGGAACATGGCATAGGTAAAATGTATGAGTGTGGGGAACATTTCACACTAAAATATAATACGACCTCTGAATAGTTTTCTAAAATCAGATAACAACTGGCAATTAAAAAAACCTGTCAATTCACATTCTAATCTTGTTAATTTAATTCTACATTATTTATTTCAAAAATATATATATATATCCCAGCAGCAAGAGCCAGAACACAGATAGATACATACATACTAGTAAGGAATGAGGCTGTAGTAGTGGTGTGAATTTTCTTATGTGATATTCACCTCTAATTAAATAAAATCACATGAAGATGAACATTTTAAAATACAGAAACAAAATGAGGGTGAGCTACCTCCAGCATCATAGGCCCCAGCGCATCCTTGTCGATGACGCCCTGCCCTGTAGATGACACATCTGATTTCTGCACTTCATCTATGTTGGCAGCTGCTGCTTTCTCTGCAACAAACATAAGGGTGAATTAAATGGTGGCGTTATATCAAGGGCAGAGTGACACAGAAATTTTTTTTTTTGATGCTTTAGTAGCTTTATTTTTATTTTATTTTTTATTTTTTATTTTTGAGCAATCTTGCAAGATTTTAACAAAACAATATAAAATGTGTATAAGATGTGTATATATTCTGGTCATTGCAACTGTCCCCAGGAGTGCCCCCCCAAATTACCCTCCCTTATCCCTCCCTTCCCCTTCCCACTATATCTCTAAAAAAAGTATTAGATTGTAAAGCATTACATCTTATCTGGATTTAACTCATGCTACTAGACCAACTTTCTCATTGTCCAAGGTCTAGTCCCCACCTCCACAGATGAGTGGAGACAATCGACCCTTAGATCTCTGGGTTAAGCTGATTTTACTCATCATGATCTCTTCCATAACCATCCATTTACCCTCAAAGGCT
>PVKS010009799.1:0-62574 GCA_004027875.1 Aplodontia rufa
ACTGGTACAGCCCCTCTGGAAAGCAGTATGGAGAATCCTTAAAAAATTAGGGATGAGTCCACCATATGACCCTGCTATTCCACTCCTGGGTATCTTTCCAGCGGACTTAGAATCAGCACATTACAGTGACACAGCAATATCGATGTTCATAGCAGCACAATTTACTATTGCTAGGCTATGGAAACAACCCCGGTGTCCCTCACTGGAAGAATGGATCCAAAAACTGTGGTACATTTATACCATGGAATATTACACAGCAATTAGAAACAATGACATTGCAGCCTTCGAAGGTAAATGGATGGCTATAGAAGAGATCATGATGAGTAAAATCAGCTGAACCCAGAGATCTAAGGGTCGATTGTCACCACTCATCTGTGAAGGTGTAGACTAGACACTAAACAATGAGAAAGTTGGTCTAGTAACATGAGTTAAATCCAGATAAGATGTAATGCTTTACAATCTAATACTTTTTTTTAGAGATATTGTGGGAAGGGGAAGGGAGGGATAAGGGAGGGTAATTGGAGGGTGCACTCCTGGGGATAACTGCAATATCCAGAATATATACACATTTTATATTATTTTGTTAAAATCTTGTAAGGTTGTTCAAAAATTAAAAAAAAGATACTTTAGTGGGAATACACAAGATCAATTTCCTTGATCTGAATTGGGTCTATGGTGTTAGGAAGAGTAAGGAGTGATTAAATTCAAGACCTACTTTGAAGGTGGCACTGAAAGAGTATTGAAGGATTGCATATGGAAAGAAAAGCACATATTGAGGAAGATTTCTAGATTTTTGAGCTACATTGATAGTGGTACATTTTCTACAGTAGGATAGCTAAAAGAAAACAAGTTTGGATGGAGACCAACAAACTTACACAAATGGCTTAGAAAAAAGAAAGAGGAAAATTTAAAAGACTACAGTGCCAAAAAAGGAATTTTCTTCTTTTCTTCATGGTTTGGTAGAAGAAGGACTCTCTTGAAGCATTAAGAATCCTTCTGCTAGTGTCTAGATCTTATCCTCTTTCATTCATCTCATACTCTTATGAATTCCTGACTGTATTTTATCTTAACTGTCTCCTTATTTGCTATTTCTTAGAGTCTATAGATATGAGGAAATATTAACCGTATTTATTTATTTTCTTAAAGAACAAACAAGCAAACGCTCTACCCTCCAAGGACCCTACTTCTACTTACTTTTCCCATCACCCTAATTCCTGGGAGCTTCAGAGACAAGTTTCTAAAAAGAGCAATCTATATTTAAAATCACTATCTCTTTACCTCCTAGCCCCATAAAATTGCTTGGCAGTGTGCTTTCCCCATCTCATTTTGATTAAAATCTCTCCACCTAATGGCCTCCTTGATAGATACCTGTCTTTCTTCACTTATTTGGCTTTTAGCATCGTTTTTCGCTTTTGAACTCGCTATGTTCAGACCCATCCTCATCATTTGTTTCCTTTACCTTCCATTATTACTCTCACCTCTTTTGCCTTGTTTTTTTTCTCAATCTCTTTCAGTTTCCTGTTTCCTTAAAGTTAATTTTTATTCGTTCAACACAGTCTTACATATTGAAAGGATTTGTTGCTTCACATTCATACATGCGTACATAATGACAGAGTTACTTAAACCTGATCCTTGTCCAGGATCTCCCCCACTTCCTCGACTCCCTGATCTCATGTCTCTTTCATCATTCCCCCAGCTTACAGACATAAATGACCATATACATGTATTTTAAGTGTTGGAGTTTCTAGATTTATATGCTTGTTTGGTTTGTTTCACTCAGCATGATTTCTTCCATTCCCATTCATTTATCTTCAAAGATCGCAATATCATTTTTTAATAGCAGAGTAGAAAACTCCATTGTATATGTATACTACAGTTTTTTGATCCATTCATCCAGTGATGGGCATTTAGGTTGTTTCTCTAATTTTGCTATTGTAAATCGAGCTGCTCTAAACATTGAGGAAGCTGTATCTCTGTAATAAGCTGATTCTAGCTCTTCTGGGAAAATACCCAGGAATGGGGTAACTGTGTTGTATGGTGGATCCATCCCTAGTTTTTTGAGGAGTCTCCACACTGCTTTCCAAAGTAGCTATACCAGTTTTCAGTCCTACCAACTGTGTATAGGTGCTCTTTTCTCCCCTCATCCTCTCCAGCGTTTGTTATTGTTCATATTCCTCATCTTTGCTATTCTGACTGGAGTGAGGTAGAATCTAAGTATAGTTTTGATTTGCATTTCTCTAATTGCTAGTGATGTAACACTTTATCGTACATTTATTGGCCTTTTGAACTTCTTCTGTTGAGAAATTTCTGTTCAGTTCCATAGCCCATTTATTGATTGGATTGTTTGTGGTTTTGGTGTTAAGTTTTTTGAGTTCATTTTATATTCTGTATATTAATTCACTGTCAGAGAAGGAAAAACCTTTTATCTATATAATTTTCTTCACATTTTAAACAGTTTGTTATTTAACTTTCTGTCACTGTAACAAAATGCCTGATATGAACAACTCATAAGCAAAAAAGATTCAGTTTGGCTTATAGTCTTGGAGGTTTCAGCTGATGACCAATTGTCCCTATTGCTTGGCTCCTGTGGTAAGGCATCAATATTGTTGCAGAAGTGGGTAGTACGGTAAGACCATTTGCATCATGAGCCAGGAAGAAAATAAGAGTCCATGGCCCCACAATACCCTTCAAAGGCATGACCCAATGACATTATGACCTCTCACTAGGACTACCCACTGAAGATTTCTCTAACCCTCAGTATTGCCAATCTGTGTTTTAACCTGGAAAACATGGTCATATGGGGGACACTTATCCAATCCATAGCAGTTCCCCTTAAAAGTGTCTGTCTGATTCTCAAGCTCACTTCAAAATTGTAATAAATATTATCAAATATTGATAATATTTGATAATTTGATTTTTGATTGTTTGTATATTTATTTATTTATTTATTTATATTTATGTATTTATTTTTGCCATACTGGAGATTGAACCCACAGGCACTTTAACACTGAATTACATCCTGAGTCCTTCTTTTTATTTTTCATTTTGAAACAGGGTCTCACCAAGTTGCTGAGACTGGCCTTGAACTTGTGATTCTCCAGCTTAGCTTCTTGAGTCACTGCAATTATAGGTGTGTACCACCATGCCTGATTGATTGTGATGATATTTTCATTGAATATATATGTTTGTGAAGGCAGCTTTTTCAGATTATATGCTTCAAATATGCACAATTTACTGTAAATTTTACAAAAACATACTTCTTAGTTTGAATGAATATTTGCAGAATATTCATAAAAATGATGACTTTTTCCCAGTGGGGTTAAATAGCTTTACTGTGGTGGATATTTTCTAATCTGTGTGACATACCTGGCCATAGTGAGTTAAATCATTTATCAACCAGCTATTTATTGCTCCCATATGGTATACAATTTTTGTCTGAGTCAAAATTCACTGAAATGAACTCCAGTGACTTTTTGGATATGAATGTATCAATGCTTTTTCAGAGTTTGGAACAATGTTGTTTTAATAATTCTTGCTTGTTTGTTTTTGAGGAATTATCAGGTAGAGTTTTCACATTGTATACGAACACTCTCCTACCTTATATAAAAAGACTGCATTAGCTCTATGTCTTTTTTTCCCCAGTCTCCAACACTGCCACAATATATTTTCAGAGTATATCAGTATGTTAGAGAGCATGCTGTTAAGTTGTGATATTTTGAGGTCAATGAGCTCTTGTCTTTGGAGAAGGCATACCAGTTCCAACCCAAAGATGGGTTTTCCCTCCCACCATTGTTCTCTGAAACTTCAAGTCACTTACTTAAGCAGCTCCATCACCACTCATGACTGTGGGGTAGAGTCCAGAGATGATCCCTATATTAGCCAAACCTTTTTAGGATAACACAACCATTTGAAGCCCCATAGGACTTTGTCCATGGTGAGATGAGGTCTTCTGAGAATACAACCTGAGGGACAAAGCCAACATGTCTCTTTTGCCCAAAGGGAAGCCTGGAATATGTTCTCCTAGAGTTTCCATGAAAGACTGTGTTACATCCACCTTTGCACAAGGATAAAAGGGAAAGGGTGTCAGTCCACTCAGAAGGGTGCAGATACTCCTGATCCTTCTCTACCACTGTAGATGCCACTTCAGCAGGAAAAATTTACACACAGAAATTGGCCATCAGACTTAACTGTCAGATAGGTTCTTATTAAGAGCTGCCCTGGGGAATTTTTTCCTGGAGACCACATATAACAACACACCTAAGCTTTCCAAACTGACTTCTGTGGTGTTGTGCAAACTTTTAATCAGTATCAGAGTGTTGATTAGGCTATCACTGAAGACCGCAATTAGGTTTCCCTCTCTTTTCTGATGCTCAAATTTACTCTTTGGATATGCATATTAATTAATATCCACTTGACATTAGCATCTGTCATTTTGCCCAATCTAGCCCTTGTCAAGTTTGTCCAAGGAAAATACTAAACTCACTATTTTTTTTTTAAAGAAAAAGGGGACAGTGAGAGAGAGAGAGAGACAGAAAGAATAAATTTTTTATTTAGTTTTTCACATGGCTTTCATTTCTCTGAGACCTCGTTGTGTATTTGGTGCTGGGCTTTGAAGACACATACCTGCACATTCCAGGCAAGCACCGTAACCGCTGAGCCACCACTCCAGCCCCTAAACTCACTATCTCTAAATTGTCTAAATTTATTTAATCATATTAGAAATAATTAATTAAAAAGATATAAAAGTAATTAAATAGTTTCACATGACCAAAATGATACATACATTTCATTTTTTTAAATATTGTACATAAAATGCATATGCCACTATTATTTATATATCAAGTAGTTTCCTAATAATTTTCTAGTTTCAAAATATTTAGATTACCTTTTCATTAGACCTGATTAGATCTTCACTAGTCTTGCCTTAAAATATGGTTGGTAATGAACCTGTACTAGAAGTTTTTTGTTTTGTTTTTGTTGTTATAAGAAAATGGGCAGGAGGGTTGTTTGCTTGTTTTTTCAGATACTGTTTTCAATTCAGGGTTACTCTGCAGGGTTAATTTTGATCATTTGTTAATTTTCAGAAATTTAGAGTAGCTAAAGTTGTGTAAAATAACCTATAACACCAACTAATAAGGCAAGTGTACACTATAAAGCATTGAAAAATGGTGAGAGCAAACACCCACTTGGTGGTGTGAAAACTCCGCTCTTCCCTGGGGACCCCCTCATGGATTCTTCATGAAATAGGAAATATGGTATAACAAACTGGTGAAGATTTCAGGATTGAATAGCAATTCAAATATCAGTAAAGCTTAATTTTCATTTCTTTTTGGGGAAATATGTAAATATCGGTAGCAATATTTTCTTCCCTATCATTTGCATCCTATTCTGTAGTGGTCAAATTAAAAAAAAATTGTTTTATGTTTAAGTGCTGAAGTAATAATTCCTTCTATTTTTCCTTTGTATTTCGGCAAAGTTGGCAAGATCTCTCCCACCCTGATAAGATGTACTTATTTTTAACCCAGTTATGTAAAGTATTATGTCTCTACTCAGTCCATATTTTAAAGATACCTCATTACGAACTTAACTTCTACAATCCATTTCTTTATTTTTTAAAAAGTTTTTAATTTAACCTATACTATGACAGTATCTGATTGTTTCATTAAATAAAGGAAGTAAATTATTTAATTAAAGAAATCCAGCAAGGAAGCACTAATGCACAAATGGTATTGACAACTTACACCCACTCAGGCCTCCAGCTAGCTCTATTTGATGGACAGTCAGTTTTGTCCTCAATAGCAAACTATCTATCTATATGCTCAAGAGATGCAATGATTATTGTTTCACTACCATTATCTAAAGGAATAAAATATGAATCCATTTTTATATATTCCTGCCCTCTAAGAACATTAATTTTTAAACATTATTAAATATTCAATAGTTTAATTTCATAGCTAGATAGTTAGAAAAAGTCACTGAGTGTTAGGCATGCAGAGTATTAAATAGGCAATACCTGTACAGGCATTATCCATGAGTAGAGAAAATCTAAAATTAAACTTAGCAGTTCAGTAATGACATTACATATGAATGAAACATGGACTAAGTCCATTTATTTAATGAGTGGCCATTTTGTTCAGAGAAGGCCAGTAAATGCTGTAGAAAATTATAAAACTGATAGAAGAACTAAGAAAGGAGATAGATGGCGTGGCCAGGCTCTATGCCAAAGATAAAGGGAAACAGGTAGAGAATTTCAGTGGAAAAGTCATAGGAAATAAACAAATTGTATTTCTTTTCTCAATAAATAAAAGTTTTAGAGTTCAGAGCTCATGAAGTCCAAAACAAACTATCATCTTCATTATCTAATATTTTAATGTATAATTCTTTACAGTGCTATCATTTTAGAACATAAGTTTTACTTAGTATACAACAAATATTAGGTAAAGATGAATGAATAAAAAAATAAAGGGTGTAATTATTATTGCTTTGGAGTACACACTGTAAACATGCATTACCTCTCTCCCTGTGGTCTAGAATATTAAGAGTAATAATGTAATTTTTCATAAATATCAAGTACTATGAAAAATGCATTTTTAATTTTGAACAAAACAGTATTCTTTGCTCTTTATGGAGTAATATGGTGAGTATCAGGGTTAAAGCTAGGATGAAGTATTAAAAATGATGGGCATAATATATAATATTTGCTCATTGTGTAAGGGACATTTATGATTGCTATTGGACTAAAATGACAGCAAGCATCTTTGTAAATGCACTGCAAGCTGGCTTTAATTCATTTATATTTTGCTAGCACTGTTTTTGACAGAAAAAGTAATTTAATAGCTATTTTTGCAACCTAACCATTGAGAAACGATACAGATTTTCATACCCAATCTCACAGTGTCTAAGAGAAATTCCCATTTCGCTATGGCCTTACCTATACTGGATATTACAATACTCTCCTGCCGCTAATGTGAGAGATGAACTAATTTTACTTAATTTTCCTTATAAGCCACTAAGAGATATATTTTACATGTTTACTTTCACAGATATTTTTCAGTTCACTCTTCATGTTCTTTTTTGGATTTTTCTACTAATGTTAAAATAAATTCATGCTTGTAATTTTCAAATTGATTTCAATAGTGTACCTCTTTACACGGAAGGATGATACCGCTGTGGTTAATATATATGCTTTGACCATTCTTCTCAGTTCTTTATTTCTTTAATTTTTGACCTTCAAAGTTTTAACAATCTTTATTCAGTCTGATCAATCACTTTTCCTGGGTCATTTTTTTCTGCTACTTTTATGCTTAAAAATTACCCATACTAAAACCATATTCATCTATATCTCCATCTGGTTATTAGAGTTGTGTTTCTTATGTTTTTATTTAATAAATCCAAAGTATTTTGGTGTGTGGTATATAAAATAACACTAACTTTATTTTCACTCTGGAACAATTATTCCAGCATCATGCAGTGAGTCTGCTCTGATTCAATCAGGACTCTGTGCTTACAGTGAGCCAAGCACTTCCCTAGGTACCAAAAAATTCCACAATCCTCCCTTGACTGCACTGATCATAGCCGTTTAAAAAAAAAAAAAAAACGATTCTGTATCATCGCTTGTGAAAGTAACATATTACATATTTTCTGATAGCACATTGAATTTTATATTAGGGCATACCTTAGATGTCGCTTGCTGTTCTGCTTGTCTGGATACAGTGGGAGAAAATGAGTGGCTAAAGGAGAAAAATTAGGGAAGCAATAAATTTTTAATTTTTTAAAATTTAATTGTATATTTTGTAATTTTAATAAGATGAGCTTCTTTCATTATTTTATTTGGTAACTCTTTTATTACTTTATTACTACTTTGCCATGTCCAACATTCCCCTCATTCTGAATACAATCATAAGCAAATTAATATGGAAATAATTAATGCCTATTTTTAATATATAATTTCTTATCTAACAATATTTTAAGCTTCTTTATTTAGTCATTTAATTTCATCTTCATTACCAATTTGAAACTTCTTTCACTAAGACTCTTTTTCACTTTTGTAATTCAAATGTGAAAGCATTGGGAATGTAATATTCTAAAGTAATTTTTGTAACTGTTTTTGGCTATATAGAACTCTATTGTTTTGAATGTCTGAAACACATTTCCTTAATGAACTTTTAAATTTCTGTAAGTAGAATCTGTTGTTTTAAATTTTATCTGCAAACGTTATGAATGGTATTGCTATGAATGGTATTTAAATTGATACTTTTATAACCGCTGATTGTTGCAACTGATTAGCTCCTTCCTGCTCCCAGGACAATGCTAATAGTGTCTCCAAGACTTCTTTCTGATTTCACTGGAAATAGCTCTGATATTTCAAAGCTAACTATAATGTTTTCTATTGGCTTCAGTAGTTTATATTCTTTTTAATGCTTCTTTTTTGATATATATATGATAAGATTATATAATGGCATAATTATGAAAACATGGAGTTTAGCTTTTTCAAATTCGGTTTCCAGTTTTCCCCCTTCTCCTTCCTTCCTCCCACCCCTGTACTTGTAAGATATATTTGACAGTAGGATAAACATTGATATTTTTATAAAAGCATGCTGTATAATTTATTGTAATTTAGTCCCCAGTATTTCCCCTTCCCCACCCCATCACCTCATTCTCTTCCCTCTACACTATTGGTCTTTATGTTATTTATTATTTTTTTTATTTAGTGACTCATTGATATACATGTTGATGAGATTCACTATGATGTGTTCCTATATGAACATGAGAAATTTAAGTCTGATACTTTCCTTAAATTTTTACTTTTTCATTCCACCTTCCTCCATTTCCTTCTCCTTTGACTGTTCCTCTACTTGTTTCCTTATTTTGGTGTTAGCTTCCACACATTAGAGAGAACATTCAAACTTCGCAGTTTTTTGTTTTGTTGTGTTGTGTTTTTTAAAGACACAGGGATAGTGAGAAAGAGAAAAGGAAAGAATCAACTTTTACTTAGTTTTTTTATGTGAATTTCATTGTTCTGACACTATTGTGTATGTGGTGCCAGGGTTCTTTGGTTTTTTTGAGACTGGCTTATTTCACTAAGTATGATATTCTTCAGTTCCATTCATTTGCCAGCAAATGACATAATGTTATTCTTCCTCATGGCTGGGTAACACTCCATTGCGTGTATATGCCACAATTTCTTTACCCGTTCATCAGTTGAAGCGCTCCTTGGTTGCTTCCATTGTGAATTGTGCTGTTGTGAACATTGATGTGGCTGCATCACTGTAACGTGCTTCCTTTACGTCCTGAGGATATATACCAAGGAGTGGGACAGATGGGTCAAATGGTGGATACATTTCTAGTTTTATTGAGGAATCTGCATATTGCTTTTTAGAGGGGCTACACCAGTTTGCACTCCTACCAACAACGTGTAAGTGTACCCTTTTGCTCACGTCCTTGCCATCCTTATTATTGCTCATATTCTTGATTATTGCCACTGCCATTCTAACTGGAGTGAAGTGAAATCTCAACACAGTGTTAAATTGCACTTTTCTAATTGCTAGAACAGAATTCCTAAACAAGACCTCAAAATCACAAGAAGGAAAAGGAAAAAGCATTAAATGGGATGGTATCAAACCGAAACGCTTTCTCACAACAAAGGAAACAATTAAGAGGGTGAAGAGAGATCTTACAGAATGGGGAAAGTGTTTGCCTCCTGCACCTCAGACAGGGCACTAATATCCAGGATATTCAAAGAACTAAAAAAAAAATACCAAAAAAATTCAAAAAGCCAAATTACCCAATTAATAAACAGTCAAAATAACTAAACTGACACTTCGCAAATGAAGAAATACAAATGGTCAACAAATACATGAAACAATGCTTGACATCTCTAGTTTCTGTTCTTGAGGTATCTATCTTTCCATTCCTGTATTTCCAATAATTTTAAAATAAGATTGGTTATTAAATATGATAAAATTACCTTTCTGAAATTTTTTGAACATAGGGTTCATTCTCTGTGTTTTGATTGCATGTGCTACAGAAATTTGTAGACACTGTAACATGAAATCATTTTGTTTTCCTATAACAAACTACATCTAGACTTGTTATACTCATCTCTTAATGGAAAAATCTCAAATATAGTTATAAAAATTATTTCTATTTTTTGAAGTTTTTCAAAGATTTTGGTGAGTAGATTATAATTGTTTATTAAAATAAAGTGACACATTTTCAAATATAATTTTTTTTTGGTGGAGCAGATGGCTTATATGGAAAGATAACCACCAGTGATTTGAAAACTGTAAAATATATTTATTAAATTGATATGATTTAGAGACATTTAAAAATGATTATTTGACTTTCTGTTTTCAGGTTTTCAAGGGTTTGGTCAATAATTCAACAATTTTATATTATATTTATTTGCTGCTGTGCTGTTTAAAAATAAGGTTAAAGATAAACCTTGTTTTTACATCTGGTTTTTGTTATTCTGACATTTAGTTGTGCATGTGGTACTGGGGTTTGAACATAGGTCCTCACACATGCCAGGCAAGTACTCTACCAATGAGCCACCTCTCCAACCCTTTTAAAATAAATACATAAATAAAAATAAGCAAATGAAGTTACATTTAAAAAGATAAAACCTATTGAGCTCATATTTACAAGCACAGAAGAGCAGATAGTCATTTCCCCTTTAAAGACAAAAAATAGTAGCTCAGATGTACTGTGGCTCATCCAATATTATGCTGGTATAACAAGTAACAGTTAGTTAAACACATCTTCCTGTGTACTCCTTGTGAGAAACATTCTGTTGTTTCATTTATCAATCTGTAATGACTAAGATGATCTTAATATTTCCCTTAGTTTGAATAGATTTTTGACAAATTTCTTCCTGACTGTGGGCCCCTGATGTCCCTTTCCTTTCTTTAGAATACTTGAAATTACAAAGTCTTTCTCTGACCACTTAAAGTATAAATCTTTTCCTATCCTCTTGCTAGTTGACCACTTGGCAATGTCTTTCTCACGGATCGGAAGCATTTACTTGAAATGTAATCATCAAGAAGGATAGTGTCCCTATCTCCAATTTCTGTGGGAGTGTAGGAATCTAAATACCTACCAAACACAGATGGCCTCATATTATTATATTAGACTATATCTGGGTCTTAATGGTGATTGCTTTTTGCTTCATGTAAGTAGGTGCACCAAAATTTGAGGCATAAATATTTACCATCCTTTTATCTTTTTGTTGCAATGTTTCCTTTACTATTTTGATGTGACCCTCCATGTTTCTTTTGATTCATTTTGATTTAAAGTTTGTTTTGCCTGATATGAGAGTAGTTACTTCTTATTGCTTTTAGACTCTATTTGCATGAAATATCTTTTTCTGTCCTTTCACCTTTTGCCTGTGGATGTCTTTGCCTATAAGGTAAGTCTTTTCTAAGCAACATAGAGTTAGCTTTTAATTCTGAATACACTTTGCTAATCTATGTTTATTTTAATTTGTGAGTTGAAACCATTTATATTCATCATTATGATAGAGAGAAGTTTAATATTTCCTGTCATTTTGATTTATTTATAATCTTGAACTTGGCCCTATTTCTCTTTAACTTAGCTACTCTTCTAATGAGATCTATCCTTTCATGAACTGTGAAGTTACTTTTAATTCCTTCTGTGTGTAGTATTTTCTGTAGTGCTCAGAAGTCATGAATTATTTTGAACTTTGAAAAAGATGTCAAAAGCATACATTGGACAAAAGACAGTTTTTTTAAACAAATGGTGTGGGGAAAACTATGTATCCACATGGAGAAGAAAGAAATTTGTTCTCTTTCATTCTGCATAAAAACCAACTCAAAGTGCATCAAAGGCCTAATAATTAGACCAGAAAGTTCACAGCTGCTAGGGGACATAGGACCAACCCTTCATCATATAGGTGCAAGATATAAGGTCCTCAGTAAGACCTTTAAAGCTCAGAAAATAGAAGCATAAATTAGTAACTGAGGTGACATCAAATTGAAATGCTTTTGCACAGCAAAGGAAACGAGCAAAAAGAAAGCATACGCAACAGGAGAAAATCTTCGCCAGCTACTCTTCTGACAGAGGATTAATACCCAGAATATATAAAGAAATCAGAAAACTTAACACCAAAACAAAAACAATAAAAGGGAAATGAACTATACATGCAAAGAAGAATTACAGATGGCCAATCAATATGTGAAAAAATGTTCAGCATATTTAGCAATCAGTGAAATGCAAATTTACCATACTGAGATTTCATCTCACTCATTAGAATGACAGCTATCGAGAATATAAATAAGAAGAAATTTAAAAATAGAAATAACAATAAATGTTAACAAGGATGCCACCATTGGGGGAGTCACAAATGCACTGTTCATTGAATTGTAAATTAGAACATCCACTATGGAAACCAGAGTGGAGTTTCCTCAAAAGACCAAGAATGGAACCACCAGATGCTGCAGCTATACCACTGCTCGGTATTTACCCAAAAGAAATGTCAGAATAGTGCAAATACAAAAGTCAAGAGTCACCTATTTCTCTCATATATGAATGCTAGAAAGGAAAAAAAGGGACCATATGAAATCAGAAGAAAGATTGGTAGAGTAGAGGAAGGGAACCAAGGGAGGAGGAGGAAAAGGAAAAGAGTCAATGTGGAGAAATGAAGTAGACTATAATAGATGACAAAATTATGTAATTATAGCATGCCACTTAAAAAAACACAGTGGAGTATGGCCACTCATGCCTGTAATCCCAGTGGCTCAGGAGGCTGGAATCATTCCCCAGTACGAAAAAATAAAAAATGAATAAAAGGCAGTTGACCTAATTACATTTATAACTTCCACATTAACATTCTCCTGTACTTCCCCACCATTTCACCCCAGAGCTTAAAAACTTGATGTTGTTGTTGTTTAAAGAGAGAAGGACAGTGAGAGAGAGAGAGAGAGACCGAGAGAATCAATTTTTATTGAGTTTTTCACATGGCTTTCATTGCTCTGACACTTAGTTGTGTACGTGGGTGCTGGGGTTTGAACCTGTGTACTTGCACATGCCAGGCAAACACCGTAACTGCCAAGCCACCACTCCAGCCCCTAAAAACTTGTTTTAAGAAGTAAATGTAAATTTAATTTATTTTTCTGCTTATTGTTTCAGTAGAATCAAGTCTTGTCTCTCACTTCTATTGCAATAAATAGTCTTATATAAAGTCTTTTTATTTGGGCACCAGGGATTGAATACTGGTACACTTAACCATTGAGCCACATCCACATCCCATTTTTTTCTTTATTTTGATACAAGTTCTCAGTAAATTGCTTAGGGCCTTACTAAGTTGCTGAGGCTGACTTTGAACTTGCAATCCTACTGCCTCAGCCTCCCAAGCCACGGAGATTATAAGCATGCACCACCATAGGTGGCATTATATAAAGCCTGTATAATAGCCTTGCATAAAGTTCTCAAAACTATACTGGATTTTAATCTTGCATTTGGAAAATTAACAAGCAGATGACATCTTAGAGGTACTTTTTCTAGACAAGAATCAGATATTGTTAAATGGTTGATCTCATTCTTCTGCTTAAACCCCACCCTCCATTTTCCCAAAAATTACTGGTTGAAATAGTACTGTCAGGTCAGGCCTCAAGAATAACAAATGGGTGTTCATTGGTAGAGGATCCAAGAAACGTAGAAGCAACCACAGCTACCATACAGGTTTATTTTAGTGACTGAGTTGGTTCTCACCTACCCACATTCCCCTTTCATCTGGTATCAGAAGAGCAGAGAGACGTTCCTGTTACCAGCTGAAGAGACAGGCATTTAGTTTGGCAGAAGGCACAAATTGTATAAATATTAGTGACTTCTATAGACCCTACCTTAAAATAAAAAGATAGAGGGACAATGAGAGAGAGAGAGAGAGAAAGACAGAAGCAATTTTTTTCAATTTAGTTTTTCACATGGCTGTAGTTGCTCAGACACTTCATTGTGTACATGGTGCTGGGGTTTGAACCTGTGTACTTGCGCATGCTAGGCAGTGCCGCAACTGCCAGGCCATCATCGCTCCAGCCCCTAGTCCCTGCCTTTTAAAAACTATCTTCTACTAATGGCACCAAAATTGAATTCTGTCTTTGTTTTTAAGAGAGGAGGACAGTAAGTAAGAGAGAAAAAAGAAAGGATCAATTTTTTTATTTAGTTTTTCATGTGACTTTATTGCTGTGAAATTTTGTTTTGTACGTGGTGCTGGGGTTTAAACTCTTGTACTCCTGCATGCCAAGCAAGCACCATAACCACTGAGCCACCACTACAGCCCCTGTACTCTTTGTTAATGAAAGACAGATCATTAGAGTTCTCATCTTGGTGAACCATGATGATGCAGCTTTTCTTCACTGTTACTAGTTATAAAGGGCTTGAAATTTCTTTCTGGTATGTTATCATGCTTGCTTTAATTCCTTCTACTTTTCACATTCGTATATGTAAATAGCAAAATATACATTGTGTTTAATTACGTCTGAACCCCAAGACATTTTCTATCTATCAGACTGAATCAACCTTGTTGCTATTCTAGTTCAACTTCTCTATGTAGGATACGTGCATTCCCTTCACTGTAAGGGCAAGAGACATCCAGGAGTCAATCACGGAACCCTTCTCTTCTTCCCACCACACCTAAAACATTGCTTTCAGGTATTTCTTAATCACTCCTTTTATTGCTTTAGAATACCTAGCATAGTTAGAAGTGTTTATTTGTTCCATGTCTGTCTTTTCCATGAGACTGAAAACTCCATTATCATAGACCTGTCTCTTTAGTGACTTCTGTATCCTAATGCATGATGGACATTGAATAAGCATCTCCTGAAAAATATTGTGATTTCTAAATAGCGGAGCCACAATTAAGAGAGGAAGTCCATATGTCTTGGCTAGAGAGTTCATGTGAGACCAGCAATTCACATCGATTTGTTAAAATACTTGATAAAGGTGTAGTTGAACTTCAGAAAGGTAGCATGTATGAGACACCACTAACATGCTGATAACCTCCTACAAAGCAAAGCATGTGAACAGCAGGGTTTACAACTTTTCTGAAATTTTTTTCCTAAAACCCCAGAAAATTCAACTTATCAAAAGTATCAGGCATTTATTCATAGTCTACCTGAGGGTGGAGGAAGAGGAAACAGACCATGCAGTAGAACATTGAGGACTTTACTCTCCATTCTGGATGCTTCTCCTCTGCCCACCTTACCTATAGCTGCTTCCAAGTGCTCCCCTATCACACAGCACTTGGCATTATCCTGATGCTTGGTATACATTTTGCTAAGTATTGCAAGGTGGGGCAGAGGAGATGAGTGGTGTCCTGGAATGCTGCCTAATATAAATAGATTTACCTGAAAGCATAAAAATCCAGAATGGCATTTTATACCACTCTGTTAATATATATGTTTGGACCTTTGTGAAAATATTTTGGGACTGATGTAAACAATCATTTGGACACAAGTTTGAGGATAGAAATGTCTGGATTAATATCTTAGTCCCATTACTTAGTAATTATATATTCTTTAAGTTTCCATATATTTTAGAGACCAGTATTCATGATATATAGGGCAATACATACATATTTGTTAAAAGCCAAGGGTTTGTAAAGTGTCTAATGCAGCATTAGGCTTGTTATTATGTCCTCGATAAAAAGTGATGGCATAATAATGGTGATGTTGGTGATGATAAAGTGTTTCATTAAGTTATCTCACATTCTCAATATCTTAAGAAGTCTGGTTGTAAACCACATGTCATAAATACACCCCTCAGCATTTAATTGTAAACTGTTCAGTTTGACAGAACTTCTTACACACATATATTAACTTTCAATCACTTTTTAAATTATCATTCTCTCACGCTTGATCATCTCCCATCAAGGACCTCTTGCTAGGGCTGGAGTGGTGGCTTGGCACTTGCCCAGCACACATGAGTGCATGGTTTCAAACCCCAGCACCCATGTACACAACTAAGTGTCAGAGCAACGAAAGCCATGTGAAAAACTCAATAAAAATTAGTTCTCTCTGTCTCTCTCTCTCTCTCATTGTCTTTCTCTCTTTTATAAAAGAGCCTTTTGCGTTTGTTTTGTTTTTTTTTTTTCCCCTTCAAAACCCACATCATCCTAGACTTGGAATAGGGAAAGAAGGGCAAGGGGCTATCCGGAAGGCTGACCAAAGTCAGAATAATTGTAAACCCAAGGTTTCTCTAGAGGCTGGGATTCTAGTCGTGGCTCTCCTACCAGTTAATGATATGACCCTGGGCAAGTGACAACCTGTCTAGGCTTAGCTCCCTCATTGGTAAAATGAGGGGCTTGGCAAAGATTCCCTTCTAAAGGTCTTACCAGTTCTACAAGGCCTGTGATTAGTGCCTGTCACTCTAGGCAACATCTTACTGCCTTAGCTAATAAGGTCATGTATGTTCAAAGTCTATAAACGCCTCATTTTGCAGAGGTGTTAGAGCTCTTTATTGACATTCTTCAGCTCAGTTTGAATGAGTGCTAACTATTAGTAGAAACGCTGTCCCTAAAATTGTACTGAGTAATAAACTTGTAGTTAAACCCACACACTCATTAGCAACTTATTCCCAGGGGTTCAATAACAATATTTCTTTAGGCATACTCCCTATCTTTGTAGACATCAGATCAGTTAATCCTGACATCAATGGCCATCATTATCCTCACCAATTACTATTATTAGTGATCACAATAGTCTCACATGCTTTTTATGGACATGGAAAAATTATGTAGTTTTCCATGTAGAAAGAAAAATCAAGAGAAATAATTAATTCTTGTGATTTTTTTCTTATAAAATTTAATTCAGTTTTCTTAAGAGTATCAGAAAGTGGGGCATTTTTTTCCTTCTACTTCATTTTACTCGTTGTATATAAGGAATTTTCTTATATAATCTGTGCAGTTTCTACTTAGAAAAGATATTTTTGTTAACTTATCTTCCAGAATCATCTTTTTATGCTTTTATTAATTTTGTTTCAATTGGGCAACAGAATTTCTTTCTTTTATTTTTTTTAACAGCTACTCAGTGGATTTCAACCTCAGATCCCTTCAGAGGACCTGACTTCATCAGATTCTTAGGAACCATTCCTATATTTAACATGACAACCCATAGATAAATGTTCTAAATAGCATAATTAAATTAAAAGTTGGAGGCCTATTTCCTTTACCTTGTGAGGCTGGTACTGGCTCACGTTATTTACATTTATATTTTAATCCTTTAATCTAGGAATCGATGTACAACTGGAGGCAATAATTTAACAGCTTGCCAAAACTAAGCCTGGGCAGATGGCAACATTGATCGAGGTTTCTATTTTCCAAGACCCCTGCAACTATCTATCATAGGAGCTGGACAGTCACAAAGGAGTGAGGAGGGCACACAGCCACTCTCTCATCCTGTAACATCACACCTAACTCCTCTCCCACCTGAGGGTCCTGAGTTTCTGCAGCAGTTGTGTATTGAATGAACAAGTCTTGTTTACTCTGCATCATCATGGATCAAGACAAATTATATCACGATTTAATTAACTCAGGTCTTTCCAAATACACCCTTCTTTCTCACAATAATGCCAGAAATAGACCCCTATAACTCTTTATAAGGTTTTGTCCTTCTTTTTAAATTCTGCCTTGTTCACTTTGTCCCTATGGATACTTTGGATCATTTAAGAAAATTGTGTAGTTCATTCTTTTTTGATAACAACATTTTACATGTTTCTTTATAGGTAAAACCTTCAGGGCCTTGTTTTCATGATAGATGGGAGCATAATACAAGTTGCATTCAAACACAACGCAGCACAGTGTTTCAGTGAGTCCGCCCTTCAGCGGCAGCACGGTTCCTGGTAGGTGCTCAGATGAGTGAGCTGAATCACTCGGATGTTTTGGGTTTTTGTGTTCCTTAGCCAGCAGCACACTTGCTCATGTCTTTGCCTTGCTACTTTATGTTCTTGTCACCTGTTGCCCTTTAACTCACAACTTGAAAGTCATGTTCTTTCTCTTTATTGTGTCTGATTTTTTTCTCACAGATTGTATTTGCTACCAATGACCATTTGCTAGTGACTCCTTACAGCTTCTATATCAACTACGCAGACCCCGTTCTTATCAGTTCAGCTCTTTCATTTCCCCCAAATTCTTGGGTAAAAGCAGTGACTGATTGGTTACCTCACTGATTTCATTTCATATCGAATGCAAATGATGTCATCAGTTCTGCTACCAATGCACAACGCTGCTCAAAATTCTTCTTCCCTGAATTTGTATAAGCCTGTATCTACTGTTCCCAACATGGCACTGTCATTTCTCTTAAGCCGTCTCAGTTTGCAGCCGGAACACTCAATGCTCATTTCTACGACTACGGCTTGCTCTGCCTCAGACGCTACTCTTTATGGAAAACCTGCCCCTCATCATCCTAGAAGACTTTCTCTTCACTGCAGCCTGTACTCAATGTCCACTTCAGTGTCCACTTCACTGTCCTATGTACCTCCCCAGCAGTTCATTCAGGGATTATTATTGAGGACACTGCAAATACTTTTTCTTTGTTCCAGGTAGGTTGTGAGCTCTCTGCACCTGACTTGCTCTAAAGATGGCTCTGTACCATCTACTGTCCCACATCTGACACCATGGAGTAGACACTTTTGGATTGAACCATATCAGAGGAGCACTTTATCTTATATCTTGATTTTCTGCAATTCAAGATTAAAAAATCATCTTTTTAAAATTAATATTTCCAGTTATTTTCCAAATAAGAAAGTAAAACGTACTGTACAAAATGCAAACAAACATAAGAATCTCATTATTCAAATATTGAGACCATTGTTCATATGTTGCATTATTTTTCTAATCTTTTAAAGACAGAAAGATAGAAAAGCCACTTATTTCCACTTATTTCTTTCATTATCAGAAATTGTGTATATCCACTTATTTTTCCATTTAGCAGAAAATGAGAATATTTGTGACACAATATAGTTTTCAGAAGCATGAACATATACTTGTATAATCATTTAATTATTCTCACATTATTAGACATTTAGATTTAATCCAATTAAATGTTTTAATATTGAACAATTCTATTCAGAACATCCTTCAACTAATTTTGTGTGTTTCTGATTATTTCCCTAGACTAGATTTGTAAAGTGGAAATTCCAGATCCAAGGTAGGAATTAATTTATGACACTTGATTGATATTGCTAATTTGGCAGGGTGAAAGAGCCTTTTATTTCTTTTCACCTAATTATTTGTTCTTTTACTAAACATTCACTTCATAAACAATTGTTGAATAAGAGTGATGCTACTCACTGAGGCCCAAATGATGACTTCTGGATTAGCCAGAAGTCTTTACAATTAGAGTAGAGTCCCCCAGCTTTGGGGCAGCAGGTTGTTCAGTGTGTTTTTAGTGTTGAGTTTCTGCCTCAAGCTCTGCTAACTAGAAAGAGAACCTAATTCTAAATCTTATTTTCTTATAGGAATATGAGTCATTATATTTTACTCATTTAAAATTAGGTGGCTCTCCTGACTTCACTCAGTGGCTTCCCAAACTTTTATCACAGTTGCTTGGTTATTTCTTTTACCAGGAGAAATTCCATTGAGCCCTAATCAAAGGTACCTGGTTGTTATTTACTTTCTTTCAAATTTTTAGTACTCAATGTAAAGCATGAACCATTCTGCCATTTTATCAGAAGCATCAAAGTGCATGAGAATGCCTCACACTTAACAGTTCTGCTCCTGAGAAACAAGTCTACCATTCGGAATAACATTTTCAAGGAATGTATTGCAACCCTTTGCATCAGCTCTTAGATATTTCTTGTTGGACCTAATAAGTTGTAAAGACTAAGTTGTAAAATAATTGTAATGTTTCTATTGAGGTATTAATCACACTAGAACTCTTATCTCTGAAAATGGAATTATTTTCAAATGCTTGCTTTCAGTTTATTCCAACTGGATGATATGAGGAGCCCCATTAGTTTGCTTATTTTGTTAAGGTATCTCTCCCAGAATATTCTGAAATCTTACCTACTGAAAACTTCCAGTGCCTGTGTCCAACATCACTGTGAGCAGCACAAGTCAGGAGGCAAGGAAAATGGGCTACATGAACAGGAAATCAATAGGTGAGGTGCTCTGATCCTAAAGTAGGAAAGCTTGTACCTTCCGTCATGGTTTTACATTTTTGACAACAACGCATTTGTCAAAACACCTTTCTGAGAGTGGGGGCTATTTGCCCTAGTTTGCGTCTCACAGAAAAATATAGGGTATGAATTCTGACACTTTTTATAAAGCTGAAAAGTCTTTATTCACACTTACCTGGTATTTCTTCCTTCCAGAGACTGTTTTGAAAATAACAGCAACAACAATAAAAACTGGCACATTTTCCTTCTGTGCTGCCCTTGCCCCATACCTAGCTGGACTTGGCTTTCCATGACATGGCTAAGGGGAGAGTTTGAATGGAAAGATCAGGGTTGAATAAATTGCAGTTTTAGATAGATCCCCTGAGAGTGGTCACTAGAATCTGAATTTCTATAGAAACTGTGAAATTTTTCGGGTATCTAATTCAGTTATATGGGAAGAGCAGCTAATAGATGATTCTCAGCTTTAGGAACATATTAGGACCAGCTCTAATTAACTTACCTGGATTTGGCGTTGTGGTCTCTATATGCTTTTCAAGCTCCACACACTCTTTTCATGTTACCTGAGAGTGTTACTGAGCTGGAAGTGCTCCACGGTGGTAGCTCTTATTTTAAAGAAGCAGGCAACAATGGGATTTTGGTTCTTACAGAACCTCAAAAAGTAGGCTGGAGAATTGAGCAGCTTGTGCATATCTCTTAGGGTAGGAGTCACAAGAAGAAAAAGAAAGGTTGAGGATCAGACATACCAGCTGATTAAACTCCTGCACAATAGGGAAGTAAAGCTTTCATCAGAAACCCCAGAAGAAAGTATATGAGGGGACTGGCTAACATGGTATCAGACAGGGGGACCTGTGAGAAAACCATATGGGGCTCCCCAAGTCACAGCAGGGCCTAGACTCTTTAGTCTAGCTTTCTTCAATTTAGAAGGAGAGATGATGATGAGGATGGTGATGATGATGATGATGATGGATATACCTAGATAGGTAGACAGATAGATAGATAGATAGACAGACAGATAATAGACACCACTTATGTAGACCTTGCCCTGATCTGAATGGCCAAGATACATTTGTGAAAGACACTTGCAAGAGTGGGATATTATAAATTCCAATGTAATGAAACTGAGAACAATTAGGCTTGAAGTTCTATGACCTCTTTATAATGGTACTGGACCACAATTGTGCCATTGGATTTCAAGTATGAAACTGAATCAACACCAAAATTTATTTAAGAACACGATTTATTATAGAGGCATGGAACTGTCCTAGATTATATTCTTTGACCTAGTTTTCCTGACAACCTAAGTCATGTCTTCTACTATAAACATTTCAGAAAGAGGAAAATAATATAACTGAATAGGATAGCCAGAAAATAAAAATAAGAAACAGAAGAAAACTGAATGAGACATAAGAGAATGAATCCCTTGGATGGAGTGGATAAGGAGAAATGAACTCAAATCTAACTGGCTCCTAGATCATCAGCCCCTTCACCCTACCCCGGAGATGGGTTAGGAGGGCCTGACTCAAGGCAAGGTAAAGAGGGGCTTTTCTCACTGGTTTTCATTTTGTCTTTTATTTCTCTGCTCCTGCTCCTCTTCTCTGACCTTTTCTTCCTTCATATGTGATTTTTCATCCTTTAATTCACCTCCCAATTGCCTGAACCTCAATATGATGACTTTAAGTTTGTTCATCTTCTGTAAATCCTCCAGCGACAGTTTCAGATTTGCATTTCTATTTCTGGAGTTCAGAGGGAGTTCTTCCAAATTCCCTCCATTGTTCTTCAGAGCCACCTCTATCTTATCACATTTCTAATCAAATTTTAGTCTCACAATACCTGTCATGTCTGTTAGACTTTGGAAGTTTTCTATGCTCTAAGCTTTTGAGTTTTTTTTCTTATTTGTAAAATAAGATAAAACTGTAATTTGAGAGACTGATTTGACCTATCCTATAGGTTTATTCAGTTAACTGTAGTTATCAAAGACCAACTTTCCTTTGTTTATTCTCTTTTTTTTTTTACATTTTTGATAAGATTGAATTTTATCATTCATAGGCTGGTTTTAAATAACTGTGCAGGAGCCTTTGTATGAACTCAAACACAACTTTATGAGTTTTTGAGTTATATGTTTATATCAATTTGACTGCTGTAGGCAGCTTTGGAAAGTCACATTTGATTATCTTACTGCTTCTCAGATTTCTTAGTTGTATCATCCCAGGAAGGAAGCTCATGGTGTGCTGGAGACTCTCCTATGACTTGATCTTATAATCCCTCAGAGGTGCCAGCTGGACTACCACCTGCTATTCTCCCTGCCCACACAGACCCCACTGACTGAGAGACTGAGCTCCTGTCGCCTCCACTCCTGAAGGGAAGTTTTCCCTACCCCGGACCCTACCCAGAGGGCTGCACTCAGCAGCTTTGGATTCCATTTCACTGATTTTTTAGCACTTTGACTTCTTCGCAAGTGTGGAGATCTGTTCTCCTTGTCCTCTGCCTGAATCTGGGTTCACTACTTACACATGTCCAGAACAAGGAAAACCAAAGAGGGGACCCAACATTTGCTTTTTGGTCACCTAAAAGCACATGTTTTTTGACAACAATATTTACAGAAGATCCTCTCCAAAAATTATTCACTAACCCAGTATCTTGTACATGTGTGTGTGTTATTTGATTTATAATACTTGTTAAAAGTTAGATTCTTAAGTTTTATTTATCCAGAAATGTGAATTTTGTCTGTCTACATGTGCTTCCTACCTTATTAAAAATTTTTATTGATATATATGCATTATGATTATACATCATAGAAAGATATATTGTTACATATCTGTACATAGGCACAATATAAGAATATAATTTGGTCAATGCCATTCTCCAGCACCTACTCTTTCCCTTCCTTCCATCTCCCCCTTGTCCCCTTTCTCTACTCTACTGGTCTTCCTTCTACTTTCATAAGATTCCTCCATACTTCTTTTTCTTCTATCTCCCACTTGAGAGAAAACATATGACTCTTGACTTTCTGAATTTGGATTATTTTTTTGGCAAATGTTCTTAAATTCCCTTCATCTTCCTACAAATCACATAATGTCATTCTTCTTTAAGGCTGAATAAAACTTCATTGTGTACATATACTGTGTTTTCTTTATCTGTTCATTCTTGACAGATATCTAGGCTGGTTCCATAAGATGGCTACTGTGTATTGTGATGCTATAACCATGGGTATGCCTATATCACTACAATATGCTAATTTTAATTCTCAGAATAAATACCAAGGAAGTATATAGCTGGACCATGTGGTGACTCCATTCTAGACTTCTGAGGAACCCCCATACTGATTCCCATAGTGGTTATACTAATTTATGATCCCACCAACAACTTAAAAGTGTTCTTTTTCCTCTACATTCTCTCTAGAATTTATTATTCTTTGTGTTCTTGATGGCTGTCATTCTAACTGAAGTGAGATGAAATTTCAGTGCAGTTTCAATTTGTATTTCACTAATTGCTAAAGATGTTGAACATATTTTTTCATATATTTCTCAGCCACTTGTATCTCTTCTTTGAGTGCTGGTCAATTTGGCTTCCTGTCTTGTTAGCTAATTTATTAACAAACTTAAGACAGTATTATGAAGTTAGTAGGCACTAAACAAATGTTAATTAAACAAAAAATGACTATCATTTCTTTGTAAGTATTTTCTTATGATGCTGAGTGCTGCCCTTTACAAAATGATCAAGTTATTTTCAAATTAATGAAAGGATCCATGTGAATGCAGTCTAACATTAACCTAGGCATCTCCTATGATTCTTACTTTTCTGATTCTAGCACATGCCCTGGGTGCCCACTCTAGGGCCTAGCATTATGAATTCATGATTTGTAGCAGTGCAATACAAATAGAGAATGCTTGAGTAGCACACGTATTCCTAACTTGAATACACATGAAAAACCATTTCTGGAAATAGGTACTATTTGGAAGTTGCCCTGTCCTTGCCCTATCAAATGTGTGAACTGAAGCTTTCTAGCCAGCATATCCAGCCCTGACTCACTTTCCTAACTAAGCCTGTCACACAGTAGCAGCTCTAGCCCCTCGGTGCTTGAGATCTAGATATTCCTTCTGCTTTCATTCTGGCATCCAGTAGAAAGTGGATAAGCCAACATTCATTTGCAAGTTTGCTAAGAAGCAGGCTTTCTCCCTGACTTCCAGCCTGTGTATAAGATTATGGCCAGATACTCATCCTGATTCTTGGTTTATGCTTCAGTTGGAACTACATCATCTCACCAAACCTTAGACCATTTGGTTTGACTTGAATCCTGACAAGCCATCCATCTCTTGCCATAAGTCCTCTCCAGAATCAAGACATTCATGTTCCTTCAGCTGCTGCCTCCAAACAAAACCTGTAATGCCACTACAGCCCACTAATCCTGGCACTGTCAGATGCTGCTTCTTCTCCTTTGCCCAAGAAGAGGCCAAGGAGCTCACATCAACCCACATCAGGCCCATGACACAAGGAGGATCTTCAGCTTTGTGGTTTGGTTTGCAAGCTTTCAGTCTTTTAAAGTGAGAACTAGAGCCAGGAATGGATCCTGGCTGTTGCCTTACCTGCCCTCTGATTCTGCTGTTTCTCAAAGAGGCTACCATTGAGTTCTGGTGTGCTATGAGGTCCTTCATGAATGTGCTCATCAAAGAAAAAAAATCCACCACTGGCATTACGAGTACATGCTTGGCATTTACATGTAGGTTTTACTATTACGAAATTCTTAATTCCAACCCTTTTCTAAATTCTGTTTAATTAAGTTATTGGACCATCTTTCTTGCTCCCGGTATCCTAGATGTCCATTTATGTCTAGATCTTGCAGCACTTTCTAAATATAGCTCTTTGCACTACTCCTGTTTTTTGTTTTTGTTTTTTGTCAGCTGATAATCACCACATACCTGTTGCTAAAAGTTCACTGTCTTGAGGATGTAGGCTCCAGCCACATGAAAAAATTTTGAAAACAACTTTCTAATCTAAATTCCTGGATTTGATCTTTGTATAGCCCCCTGAAGCTATCCAAAGCAACTTTAGCAACTTCGTTTCTAGCTCTCTAAAAAGTATTGAGATTAGTCAGTGAGGACAGCTTATCATAGTTATAAGAAATGGGTGCTCAAATGACCCTGGAAATGGGACTTCATATGATCCATTCATATGAATCAGGTAGAGGAAGAACATCACAGGAAACAGATGGGAGATATGTGCCTTCTTCCATTAGAAATTACTAAAGTCATACACAAAACTGTGTCTCCAATTCTAGATTTCCATAAACTCCTACATCTCATCCATAGACCCCAAGTTAACAACTGCAAAATAAAGTCTGCCGAGGATCATTACACAGTCTGTCAAGACTTGATTGTGTAGCAACAGTTCTGCATTCTTTTGTTTTTCATGTTTTAACTTCAAGGATACACATTCCATATTAAATAGGCTTACAGTTATCTAAAAGTGATATTGAGACTCTAGAGAATATTGTAATCTAGCGTGTTCCATGTCACCTGGAGCCTGATAGGGATGACTCATACCTGACGAGTCAGAGTCCTCAATTCTAAGGCTCAGGTGGTAGACATATACATAAAGATTAAGAAATATAAATCCAGCACTGTGAAGAAAATACACAGAGTCCCTAAAAACATAGTTTAATGTTATTTGAGCTGCACTGAAGGTTAATCCTGCTTTTGTCTATGTGTTGCGCTTTCATCTAGCCTTGAAAATCCTACTCAAAAGTTATTTCCATGAAGACTTTCCTCCAACCCAAGAAAGTAATTTATTTCCATTCTCTGGTTAGATGATTTAATAGTGCTCTTTAAATAATTTTATTCATGTTAAGAGTTTTTGATCCATCAGTCATGTAAGAACTTCTGTAGGTAAGATTATGAGCATGTACAATGCATTAGTTACAGCTCACTTTTGATCACTGTGTGCTAAATTTCTGGTGTAATAAAATGTGTTAATTCATTTAATCCTCAAAAGCCTTATTAGGCAGATGTTACTATTATTTTCATTTTCAGATTTGATAAACTGTAATTCAGACACTTGGAATTAATTCATCATATTGGAAAAATACCATGATTCACAATTAATCTGTTTCTTAGACCAAAAACTTAATGTCTTAAATGTTTTAGCTTCAAAAGTTTTATGATCCTAAAGCAGCATCAAGTGTACATTTTCTTTAAAACCTCATTTCCACATACAATTATTTTTTATTTTATAAGAAAGTATTTGATCTTTAAATCTTCAGCAGAATTCCTGAGACTACCTTTACAGTATTGCTTCCCTAAGCCCCAAGAGCAAGTGGAACACACATCTCCACAGGTGAACTTGACTGTGGTCTCTCCAGCCCTCCAGAGACCTGAAGTGCACTTGATTATTTTGTTTCTCCTCTTCATAGAATACAGCTCCTCACAGAGAAGATAAATAATAAACAGGTCCAATGCTGAAACAGCCTTCTCAGATATCTACAAAGGCATGGGATAGGATTGCAACCCTGCTCCAATTGAAGCCCCCTTAGGGCTGTCTGGCTACGTAGTGTGTCGGGGCTCTGGCCCCAAGAGACTTATTTCAGGCACAGCATTTTCATAGGCTCCCCAAAGGACTCTTTATGATTCTAACAGCTATTTTCTTGAAGAGGTTTATGGGATAGAATCTGACCCTTTAAATTAACTCAAATAACACACTTTATTATAAAAGAATTAAAACATGTACAGAAGAAAGAATCAGTAGGTGATGGCAAGATGAACTAAATAGTAGAAGATAAAAGGCAGAGAAGAAATGCAAGTTAAGAAAATAAAAAGAAACAGTATTTATTCAACAGCATGAAGACTTGACTTCCAATATTGAACAGTTACTCTCCTTATCAAGACCATCAATTTCACTGAAGACTGTATGCGTTCATTCTCCAGCCTCTAACGGAATAAATACTTTAAAATAAATGCTGTTGGGTTAAAAAAAAAGAGCGAGCCCAGTCATTACTAATCAGTGATTAATAGCAGGGAAAATACTCTAATTGGATCAAGAACAGTACTATATTCAATTGTATTGTGCAAAATAATAAAGAAAATAGATAAAATTCTTTAGAATTCATTAATACTTTCATAATCACAGAATGTATCTTTTATCAATTTTATTAAACTTCTAATATGATTTCCTAAATATTAAGAGAAAACATAAGCTATTCATAGGTTGCAAACATTCAGATACATCTGAAAAAACACCTAAAAATACTGGCAAAAAAAAAAGATTTGAAAGTTTAGTAAAATACTCTACTGCAGCCTAACATAAATTAATTCACTATTTCTGATTCATCAGTGAAAACAGAATTGTACATCTGAGGAATCTTAGTAAAATTTATGACTTGCTTCGTTTACATGCTTCCAATGCATGTGAAAGCAAGAATTTTGGGGTGATTTGAGACCTTCAAATTTCCTTGATGAGTTTTGCCGATCAGCAGTCTGCTGCTCAGGCTGCTATTGACACAAACAGTGATGCATATTCTGTCAATAAAAACAGCATCAATGCTAAGAAGCATTTTAGAATATTGATCCCTAGCAGTCTCATATAATCTAAAACCACTCTTTATTATCCATTATCACCCATTGCTAGAAAAAACATTTCCCGATCTCAAATTCCAGGCCATTATCTAACTGCTGAGGCTGCTGTTGCTGTTATTATAGCGTCAAATGCTTTCAGTATGAAACTCCGTAATTGTACTGCAGGGGGAAATTCCACCGAAACTCCACCACAGTTTTAAAGAACAGAGCAGATTAAGGGAGAAGGATTCTCTCTGAGGAAGTGTCCTGCTAGAGTTCCTGGAGCCACTAGGCTTCAGTAGACCCACTGAGCCTGCATCTCAATAGACTCCATTGATTCCAGCAGCTGCCTAATTGGCCCATGGCTGAATAACAGCCCTCAATGTGCTGCATTTGTATCACCAAAGTAAACAAGCAATCTTCACCCGGCATAACACTCTTGCTAACTAATGATGCCTGGAAGAAAATGCCCTTATCTGAGGGTTTTATTCAGGGATTTCTGGATGCCTCTGGCCTTTTTTACAATCTTTGTGGTTGAAGTCCCTGACAAGATGCTAACAGGGCTCTGCTTAGACAATTTAATAGCAGTAGTAATGAATACTTTCAGGAATGTCCTTTGTATAGGGTATAAAAACCTTAAAAAAATAACCAGCTATTGATAAGACAGGTGAATAGGTGTTGATGGTAGGTGTAGATATATATGCCTACCGATAGATTGTATCATTTTCATCAAGAGACCAAGAATAAGAGTAATTTTTCAGTTTAGTCTTCTTTCTTGATTAAAAACAAAGAAAAATATAATTTCAGGAGCATACCACTGATCTCTTTTTGTGGGGATGCACTTACCCTAAATATTTAACTTTGGAAATAAAATGTGTTGGCTTTCTTGGTTGAATTTCTTTTCCTCTGAAGAAAAAGAAAGGAAAATGAATTTATTTTATAACTGATCAGGGAGGGCTTCTTGCTATCCTCTGTTTTCATTATGGATGACTGGGTAACACTGCCATCTTGATGCCAATGGTGAAGTAGAAAGCAATTATCACCAGCAGGCTGATCAGCTTAGACTTCTTTAACAAAGGCCCAAGACAAGATCTAAATAAGGCAAACAATGAATGTTTTTTTCATCTACTCAGGTCCTCTGCAGTTTCATTTTTTAATGTTTGATAGTTTTCATTGTAGAGATCCTTTGTTATTATATCCTTTGTTAGATTAATAATGCCCATGTATGTTATTCTTTTTGAGGTTATTGTGAAAAGGACAGATTTCTTTTTTTTTTTAAGAGAAGCCAGTGAGACAGAGAGAGAGATACACAGAATCAATTTTATAGTTTTATTTAGTTTTTCAGGTGGCCTTTGTTGCTCTGACACTTAGAGGTCTACGTGGTGCTGAGGTTTGAACCTGCAAACTCGTGCCTGCCAGGCAAGTGTCATAATGGCCGAGCCACCGCTCTAACCCCAGGATAGGTTTTGTGATTTCTTCTTTAGAGGAATTGCTGCTGGTGTATAGGAAAGCTATTGATTTATGAGTGTTGATCTTGTAACAAGACACTTTGCTAAATTCATTTATAAGTTCTAAAAGTCTTCTGATTGAGCTTTCTGGGTCTGCTAGGTATAAGATCATGTAATCAGTAAAAAAGATTGCTTGACTTCTTTTTTCTATTTGAAACCCTTTGGTTTGCTTCTCTTGTCTGATAGTTTTGAGGACTATATTAAATAAAAATGGTGAGAGTGGACAACCTTGTCTTGTGTCCTAATTCAGTGGGAATGTTTTCAGTCTTTCTCCATTAAGTATAATGTTGATTATGGGTTTGTCTTGAATGGCTCTAACAAAATTAAAGTATCTTCCTTTGATCCCTACCTTCTCCAGAGTTTTGAGAATAAATGGGTGTTGAATTTTATCAAAGGCTTTTTCTGCATCAGTTGAGATGATCACAAGGTTTTGTGTTTAATTCTGTTTAAGTGGTGAATTACATTTATTGAATTGTGTGTGCTGAACCAGCTTTGCATTCCTGGAATGAAGCCCACTTGATAGTGTTGTATTATATTTTGATGTGTTTTTGGATGCAGTTTGCTAGGATTTTTTTAAGGAATTATGCATCTATATCTATCAGGGGAATTGGTCTATAGTTTTCTTTTCTTGATGTGTCTTTGTTGGGTTTTGGTATCAGGCTTATATTTGCTTCATAAAAAGTATTTTAGAGGGTTCTGACCCTTTCAATTTCATGGAATAGCTTATTAAGGAGTGATGTTAATTCTTTGGTAAAGGTCTGGTAGAACTCTGCTGAGAATCCACCAGGTCCTGGACTTTTCTTTTTTGGAAGACCTTTGAATGCTCTTTCATATACAAAATCTGCAAAGATACAGTGGAGTTACATTGCACTATAGACCAAATTGATCTGATAGACATCTATACAACATTCCACCCAACAGCTGTGAAATACACATCAACACATGGAGGATTCCCCAGGATAGATCATATGATAGGCCACAAAACATGTCTAAACAATATTTAAAGATTGAAATCATACTTAATATCTTCTGACCACAATGCAATAGAGCTACAAATCAATAATAAAGGAAATTCAGGAAACTATAAAAATACATAGGAATTAAACAGCTTAATTGTGAATAACAAAAGGATAAGGGAAGAAATCAGGAAGAAAATTCAAAATTTCTCTTGAAACAAATGAAACTAGAGACATTTATCAAAACCTCTAGAACATAGCAAAAGCAATACTAGAGGGAAGTTGATAGTAATCAATGGCTACATGCAAAAAGGAGAAAGATCTTAAATAACCAACCTATCATTACATATCGAGGAACTAGAAAAACAAGAATAAACCAAACCCCAAATTAGTAGAAGGAAAGAAATAACTAAATGAAATAGAGACTAAAATGACACTATGGAAGATCACTGAAATAAAGAGTAGGTTCTCTGAAAAGGTAAACAAAATAGACAAAGCCTTAGCTAGCAAAGAAAAAGTGAAGAAGACTCAAATAAATAGAGTCATAGATGAAAAGAGAGATAGTACATCTTTAACTACAGATATAGAAAGGATCATTGAATATCATAGGAACAATTGTACTTTTGATACTAGTCTGGTAGAAATAGGTTATGAGTTCATGTCCCCACAGAGTTGAAGAATGAAAACCAAGGAATGCCAAAGCAAGTCAAACAGACAGATTTAAGAAAGGGATAGGATAAGGAACAAATTTCTCCAGGCGAAGGGAGCCTAGGAACCTCTGAGCCAAGAGCCCAGGGAGGGGTGCGACTGGTCTTATAGCTCTCGAAATTTCCTCCTTTCATTAATCATTGTCTTCTGTCCCTAATAGCAAGGATCATGAGTATGAAAGGTCTGGTTTGATTTAGTCTTTTGTCTGTCCCCACAAGCACCTTTATCAGCAGAGGGGGAAGTCTATGTCCAGAATATCTTTGTTAGCCAGTGGGGATGTGGAGCTGATATACATATCTGGCTATTTGGAATAGCAGATATTCTTTGTCCCCCTTCAAAAAAAAATTGACCATGTTTTGGTTAGCTGTTTCTTGCTGTGACCCAAAGACCTGACAAGAACAATTTTAGGAGAAAAAGTTTATTTGGAGTTCTCATGGTTTCAGACATCTTAGTCCATAGAATGCTGACTCCAAACCTCAGGTCTAAAGGTGAGGCAGAACATCATGGCAGAAGATTGCAGCAGAGGGAAGGGGATCAAGGCCTGACTCCCGCAAACACAGAGAGAGCGAGCAAGAGAGAGAGAATGAGAGAGAGAGAGAGAGAGACTCTACTCCAGATACAAAATATATATTCCAAAAAGCACACCCCCAGGGACCCATCTGCTCTAGCCACACCTTTCCTGCCTTCAGTTACCATTGATTGGGTCAAAGTTCTCATAATCCAATCATTTTACCTCTGAGACTTTCTGTATTATCTCATAGGAGTTTTGGGAGGATATCTTTCATCCAAATGATAACAGACCATTAGCCAATTTCCTCCTTATCAACCCTTACATTTTACCTAGCTGACTGCCTGACCTTTGTTCCCCTGCCTCACTTTGATATACTATAGTAAATAGACTAATTCATGGTTATATCCATTTTACCATTATTAAATTATGAAGAAATAGAAAACCTGTCCAGATCATTAAGAAGTAATGAGATCAAATCAATAACAAAACTCTTCAAAAAATGCCCAGGATCAGATGGATTCACAACTAGTTCTACCAAACATTTAAATAATAATTAATATCAATTCTTACTCATTCCAAAAAAAAAAAACAGAAGAGGAAGGAATGCTTTTAAATACATGCTATGAAGTAAGCTTTACCCTAATAATGAAATCAGATAAGGACACACACATACACACACACAGGACAATATCCTTCATGAACATACATGCAACAATCCTCCAAAAAATACTATCAAATCAAATTCAACAACACATTAAAAACATTATGTGGTATGATGAAGTGTAATTCATCCCAGGAATGCAAAGATGATTTGATATTTGTAAATCACCAAGGGGGATACACCAAATCAACAGAATGAGAAGCAACCTCTTAGCTCAACTTGGTAGATACAGAAAAAGCCATGGACAAAATCCAATATCCCACCATGACAAAAATGCTGAATAAATAAGGTGTAGAAAGAAAATATCTCAACATAATAAGTCTGTTTATAATAAGCCCACAGCTAACATTAGACTAAACAGAGAAAAAGCTGCTTTCTCTCTAAGATCTGGAATAAAAGATGCCCACTTTCATCACTTATTCAACGTAGTGCTGGAGGTCCTAGCAAGAGCGATCAGATCAGAGAAATACAAAGCATACAAATCAGACAAGAAAATAAAAAGTAAAATTATCACTGTTTACTGAAGACATGATCTTATATTTAGAAAATCCACACTCCACCAAGAAACAAAAGAGAACTATTAAATAGATTAAGCAAAGTTGAAGGATAGGAAATCAACACAAACTCAGTAATGTTGCTATTTGCAAACAATGAAATATCTGACAAAGAAATCAGGAAGATAATTGCATTTATAATAGTCAAATAAAAGGAATATTTAGGAATAAATTTAACTAAAGAGGTGAAGGATCTCTGTAATAAAAATTATAGAATACTGATGAAAGAAATTGAAGAGGATACAAATAAATGCGAAGAAAACCCATATTTATAAATTGGAAGAACCAATGTGGTTAAAATGTTCATATTTCTCAAAGCAATCTACAAACTCAAAGTGTTCCATATCAAAATGTTAATGCCATTCTTCAAAGAACCAGAAAAACAAAAATTCTAAAATTTACATGGAACCACAAAAATCTCAGTCATTTGAGGAAAAAGAATAGAGCAAGAGGCATTATACTTGTTGACTTCAAACAATACTGCACAGCTATAATCATAGAAACAGCAAGGTTTGGGCATAAAAAAAGACAAACAGATCAATTGATCAGAATAAGTATAAACACAATGCATTTACAGCCAACTGATTTTCAACAAAATTACCAAGAACACACACTGGAGAAAGGATCATCTTGTCTAGTAAACAGTGTTGAAAAACCCAGATATTCTCATGAAGAAAAAAACTAGACTCCTATCTCTCACCAGTTAAGTCAATTCAAAATATTTAAATGCAATACCTGAAACTATATAACTGTTGGAAAAGAGCATGCTAAAATGTTTTAGTTCTTCTTTTATGAAAGCAAAAGTGCACAAATGGGATTACATCACAGGCATAGAAAGATAAGTACTATACAATCTCACATGTAGAATCTAAAAAAAGTTACATTACAGAAGTTGACAGTATATGGTGCTTACTGAAGACTCAGGAGAACAAGGGGAAGTTGGGGGAAGGAAAGATTGGTCAATAAGCCCTAAAGTACAGTTTGCTAGGAGCAAGTTCTTTTGTGCTATTGTATACTAGGGCAACTATAGATAACAATATTGCACTATACATTTAAAAAACCTAGAAAAATGATTCCGAAAATTTTACCATAAAAATGATAAATGTTTAAGGAAACAGATAAGCTTAGCCTATTTTAAACATAATGATTTAATTCATAATGTTTAAATGTATAGAAATATATTAATTCATTAATACATGAAACATTTGTAGCATTATGTACTTATTAAAACAAATTTAATTAATATGAAAATTAATTTTATTTGCATAATTACAGGAATGTTTGGAATATATAACACAGATATAAACTTACAGAAGCCCAAGTTTAGGGAGTTAAAGTTTTCCATTGGTTTCTGAATGTCCCGATGGTACTGTGGGGAAAAAGAGGAAAGTTATTTTTAATAATGTAATTCCTCACCCCAAGAGATATCTAACTTTAAGCAGATCACTTGGAAAATATAAACTTTTACTGACCAGGAAGGACCCAAGAAAAATTGGGTAACAATGGCCTAGCCATTTTTCTAATGTGTGTACACAGCACCCTGTTATATAATTGATTAACAATTTGAGTTCAGGTCAATTCATGGAAAAATTCTTTTGGATTTTTATTAAGTTGTGCCATGTTTTATGTATTTGCCTTGGAGATCTGGAGCCAACAGCATTATTGTTACTGAAGGAAGCACAGTAGCTCTGAGAAAAAGAGTTTCTTGGAAAGAAAGCCTCCCAATCCTAAAGGAAGCCAGGTCTATGAATTGAGAAGCTTCAAAATACAAAGCACTTTTCTAGCTAGCTGGTCCATTAGTTTTAAAGTCCAACAGTCACAATATTTTGGTTTCTTGGTTTCTGGCCCATGAAAGCGTACATGGGATTAAACAACAAAGTCCTTTTCACATTCCTCATTCTGTAAATCATAGAATTGTCTCTTTCATCTGAAATAATTATATATATGCATATATGTATGTGTATGTATACTCTATGTGTCTCTATATATTATATATATACAGAATTCATATATATATATATATATATATATTATGTGTGTGTATATATATTTGAATTTCCATGGCTCTTTGCACTTCAACATCCTTTCTCATTAGCAGCTATTCACGCTTATCTTTTAAAGACATACCAAAATCTTCATTTCTTTTGCAAGAGCCAGCTAGAAGAGGTCTAGTACTCTGTAAGCAATAACATTTGATATTGAACTGGAGAAGTTTAACCTTTTGGATAAGAAATGTATACCTCTCAGAATGTTCACCTCAGCAAAATACAAGCTTTATTAGTGACAGCAGGTCCAAGAGCTCAGCTTTGCTCTCTGAACATCTGTGTGGGCTGCACACTCCATGCAGCCTTGAAGGACAATGATTGTGACTGAGGCAACCAAGAGAGAAGAGTTGAGCATTGCTGGGTCAAGAAATGTCTGACCTGTCCATGGTAGTGACTCTGCAGAATTTAGAAAACTCAAATGAACTTGTTCTTGTGTAGACTTAACCAGTTACCAGAGATTGATGTGGTCATCCTTTTCTAATGAAAATAACATATCCTGATAAGTGAAACAAGAGTCTTCGTGAAATAAATACAGAGTCCACCAAGTATGACAGAATTACTCAAGGAATGTGAAAAGCATGGAAATTAACCAGGAGATCATATGGGAATCAGGCACTCTAAATAATGAACCCAAATGAAAAACAAAGCATCTAATCAAGAAAAGTTTTAACATTTATTTTATAAAATACACGTGGGGTTTTTTTCTTTTTCTTTTTCTTTTTTTTTTTAAAGAGAGAGGGTCAGTGAGAGCAAGAGCAAGAGAGAATCAATTTTATTTAGTTTTTCATGTGGCTTTCATTGCTCTGACACTTCGCCGTACACGGTGCTGGGGTTCGAACTTCCATCCTTGTAGGTGTCAGGCAAGTTTCGTAACCCTTGAGCCACTGCTCCAGCCCCACATGGTGTCATTTTTGTAAAGCCAGACAAGAAAAAATAAGTATAAAGAAGATAAAGATGAACAAACTTAAGAGACACCAAATTTGTAACTAATAGTTCAGTTTGTAAAGAAAGGTTAAAATGTATGAATTATGTACTTTTCTATTGACAAAGTAGAAATGATTGCTTCTATTATTCAGATAAAATTACCATTTTAAAAAAGTTGTTCATTTTAGCAGCTTAGAACTGTTATAAGAAAGTCTCCAGACAAGTTTGATAACCAGAAAGAAATTAATTTAGGAGTCCAAATTTTTAAAAAATTAGAATTCTTTTCATGGGTTTACACAAGGTAAACAGGCAGATTTGAAGAATTAAAATAGAATCTATATAATGTTCTCTGAATTTCACTAAAGGCTCATGGTAATAATATGCAACATTTTGTCACAGTACAACCCTACTCTGCAGAATATATTCTCTTTTTCTCACTTGTTTCTTCTCCCTCCCATATCCCAAGGTGGCTCTGCTCATTTAAAATACAATGATATAAGGACAAATTTCAAAATCTTGTCATGGTGCCCTCTTTTAAAGGTAATGGAGAATACACAGTGTCCTCATGTTTTCTGAAAGCAGGAGGAGCTTGTCATATCTGTTTATGGCACTCCAAAAATTATAGTTCCATTGTCATCTTAAGCTTGACTTGCAGAGACAATGAGGTGGAAGAGATGAACCTCAAATTCCCATGTAAGAAACTCATTTTAATGTTCTATAGAACTGCAAGACTATACTTCTTTTGCAGGTTTGATAGAATTGTGGTCCATAAAACAAAAATCACTGAATTTTCATACAAAGAAAAAATAAAAGACAGAATTAACAATAGGAAATAATAAAGAATATCAGCTTTCGTAATAACATAGAATATATCAGAAATGAAACGAGTGTCTTTGTGAAGTTGACAGAGTCCACCAACTATGAATGAATTAGAGTCTAAAACATGATCTGATTAGAAATACACATGTACACACAACACACCTTCTATAAATATGACAGTTTGTGATACATCCTTGTCAATCCCTTTTGCTTAATCAGAATATAAAATTTCATAAAAGCTATAGCACAACAGAATTACCACACTCCTAATATCGCAAACATAATTAACTTTGAATTATGTGAATTAACAGTGCCTAACAAATTACCATTCAGCTCTGAAATTAAATTCGTTCATGCCATTAGATTTGTTTGATAAGCTCAAGTAGGAAACAGTAGTATTTAATAAAGTAACGTTGGTGCTTTGCAGAGAGTGCTGTTAAGAAACATATAGAAGTATGCAAAATAAATCAAGAAATTTCTTTTATTACCTACTTTGTGAATGTCATAGCATCTACATAATAAAATTAAGGGGAAAACATACTCTTACAGTATAATGTATGTTTGTTACAGGAAGCCATTTTCTAATTACCTCTTTCATTAGGTATTTTTCAGGATATATTATGGTTGCATATGTGTAATATAAATGTTTATTATTATTTTAGATTCACATGTCTTTCTCTATTAAAGTTACACTAACACCCACACTTAGAAAATAGATTTTTAAAAATCAGGGTTATCTAAACTTCAGTTGATATAATCTGTTTTAATAATCCTCTCTATCCATTTGCAAAATACATTTAACAAGCAAGAAGAAAAGAAATATACTACTCATGTGTTTTCATATCCCAACACCATAAATTCAAGCAATGATAAATTGGAGACTGATAAAGTGGAGCAAGGCCTCCAGAATAACTGTGGGTGAGAGGAATGATAAATCACTTAAAAAACAAAATAAAATAAATTCCTAGCAGATTCAGTAAACCTAAATGTTGGCCTAATGTGTCTACTTTCTCACTCAAAAGTGACTCCAGGGTCATTGCTCAAGATTTAGGGACACTGGAAAGCTCAGTCATCTTGGGTACTTCAATGATAATTGAACATGGTTTGAGATTTAAGTATGCTATTAGGGAAACTGTTCAAATAGATGATGTTTGAAGCCAGATTTTAATCTCAGGGGTCATGTTGCAATACTTGCTACCTTACATTAAGACTTTCTGCATATTCCAATGATTAAATTTCAGCTGGAGCAAGCAAGATCTTAGAGCGAAGACTGTTGCTACTGTCAGCTACATAGATCTTCTTTCAAAGGTTGTTTATCCCTCCAGACTATTGGAGAAAGAAGGAAAGGCAGGGAGAAAGGAGGGACTACTGGTTCCCAGAGAAAAAGAGAAAAATTGCATCTAAAAATAATCAGATTTACACTAGCAGACTGTTGGTGGAACTGCAGACTGGTACAGCCCCTCTGGAAAGCAGTGTGGAGAATCCTCAAAAAACTAGGGATGAGCCCACCAGATGATCCTGCCATTCCTCTCCTGGGTATTTTTCAGGGGATTTAGAATCAGCACATTACAGCAACACAGCAATATCTATGTTCATAGCAGCTCAATTTACAATAGTTAAAATAAGGAAACAACCCAGATGTTCCTCAGTGGATGAATGGATCCAAAAACTGTGGTACATATATATACCATGGACTTTTACTCTGCAATTAGAAAAAATGATATTGCAGCCTTTGAAGGTAAATGGATGGCTATGGAAGAAATTATGCTGAGTGAAATCAGCTTAACCCAGAGAACCAAGGGTTGAATGTCTTCACCCGTCTGTGGAGGCTGGAGCTAGACCCTGGCCATTGAGAAAGGAGGTCTAGTATCATGTTTTTAAATCCGGATAAGGTGTAATGTCATACAACCTAATACATTTTTAGAGATGTTTTGGGAAGGGGAGGGGAGGGATAAGGGTGGGTAATCTGGGGGGGGAGCTCTTGGGGGTAAATCAAATTTTCAGAATCTATATATACAGTATATTATTTCATTAGAAGCTTGTGTGATTGTTCAACAAATAAATTTCTGAATAAAAATGTTAAAAAATTTAAAAAGTTATAGAAAAAATAATAATCAGAAAAATCAACTTTCTGAACTACAAGATTATTTTTAGCTGAAAAATATTTGGTATGATTTTAATGAAAAGATACTGTATCTTTTATCGCAAAATCAAATAAGATGAAAATCTATGCTATTAGAATTATTCATAGGAGTACTATTTACTTAATATTTAGTAAAATAATTTTCCAAAGAAAGATAAAACTTTGACCCTTTGAGAGTTATATAGTTTTAGAGAGCAAAGTGTATATCAAAGTCATGGGTCAGCAAAGAAAAGCAGGCTTGATGGCCAACAAGAGATGACCCACTTTGAGAAGGTTTCATGCTAGTAGAAGCATCTTATTCCAATATTTTGTTCTCATGGCAACAATTTTTTTTGTCAGCATGCCACAAGCAGAACTGTCTCTTAGAGGAGCAGATTTACATTATCCAAATCATAACCTTCCACATATACAGTCTAAATTGCCAACTTCTCAAATAAGTAGAAAAACTATCTAGAAGACAACTCTACATGTTTGTCAGGCAGAAAAATTCTGCTGAAATCTAGTGAATTAGTAGAATACCTTGGTGTATCCTCTACTGCCTCCATTAACCTATTATCCCTTTTTTTTTCAGAAGACAATGAAGACTGCCTACAGAAAGACTGTTATGAACAAGAAGTCCACTTGTGCCTAAGTAGATTTGCATTCTTGTAAAAACTGATTGCACTTGGACTACTTTCAGTTTTGGGTCTGTTCCTACATATAACTGATTCTAGTGATTTACTTTACCCTGTGGTTCTTCCTTACTGTTGTTTATTCTCACTGTGTCAGTATTTCAGTCAGCTTTTTGTCACTATGACCAAATACCTGACAAGAACAACTGAGAGGAGGAAAATTTTATTTTGGTTCACACTTTCAGAGGTTCAGCCCTTGGTAGGACAACTTTGTTGTTCTATGACCAGTGAGGCAGAACATTGTGGTGGGAAGGCATGGAAGAGGAGTGCTCTGAGGCTGATGGAGACCAGAAATGGGGAAAGGGACTCAGAGAAGACAGATTAACCCTTTCAGAGCAGGCCCCCAGTGATCTGTCTCCTCTAGCCACACCCTACCTGCCTAGAGTTACCACCCAGTTAGTCCATTCAAATTAATACGGACTGATTAGGTCATAGTTCTCAAAATCTAATCATTCCACCTGACTATTCCTGCATTAACACAGGAGCTTTTGAGGGATACCTCATATCCAAACCATAATACTCAGAGATTGTTTCAATGATTTCTTCATTCAAGCTAAATGACTCTTATAAGCAATACACCTTAGTTTTTTATGTGTAAACATTTTACCCTGAAAATTCTGGCCAAAGAAGAAATTAGATTGCTTATTACTATTCTGGTGTGAACCTCAATCACTCTTAATTCCGGTACTTACACATTCATTGAGCAATTTTTAAGTTAGGTGAGAAAGTTGGCATAATATTGCTTTTCTTCTGTTTGCTTTGAATAATCCTTCATCTACTTTAAGAGCTTTTCTTCTTTTGTCCATTCCTGATGGTGCTTCTTAGTATCTGTTTTAGTTAGTTATTTCATTGCTGTGATCCAAGGACCTGAGAACAATCGGAGGAGGAAAAGTTTATCTAGGAGGTCATGGTTTCAACGGTATCAATCCATAGAAGGCTGGCCCCATTCCTTGGGGCTAGAGATGAGGCTAAACATCAAGGCAGAAAGCAATGGCTCCAGGGAGCAGAGAGAACTACATGCCACATACAAAATATATACCCCAAAGGTACACCCCAATGACCTGCCTTCTCCAGCCAGCCCCTACCAGTGGACAGCTGCCAGTTAATCCCTAACAAGGGACTAACTCACTGATTGGGCTAAAGCTTTAAATTCAGCCTTCCTGAATTGTCCCACATGAGATGTTGTGGGACACCTCACATTCAAATCCTAACAGCTTCCCATCATTAATCATCTTATTCTGTCAAACTGACCCCTCTCCCTGGATGGTTTCACAAGAATGTATATGTGCTCTGAACTCCTATGCTTCTATAAATTCCATAATTACCTCAAAGTCAACCCAAAAAATTTACTAGGAAATCTCTGTTTTTCCATCATTCACACATTTGTCCATTTCATAAAATAATTATTACATTGTATTCAATTACTCTCCGAATCCTATCAATCAGATCTCATAAAATCCTAACAATTCATATACCTCTCTGCTGCTGCCCTTGGAGTAGTCATAAACACTCTCTCCCACCACTATTAACAGTCTCTGATAGGTATCTTTTATGTCCTTCACTTGTTCATGGCCTGCACTGAAGATTCCCCACAGTGTGAAAGAAATGGACTTACTAAAGCACATCTCATTTTCCTTCTTGGAACATGATAAATGCTACTTATTGTTAGATTTAATTACTTGACCAGACTTCCTAATCATAATCACTGTGTTATCCAGCATATTACCCATTAGATACCAGCATCTGACAAATGATAGAAACTCAAAAAATATTATTTATTGAATCATTAATAATAGTATTTTCAAATTCAGTAGGTAATGCATTCATAACGTTAGGAACATGATAAGGGCATGCAAATATATAACCATATTTTTATATATTTTTTTTAAAAAGAGAGGGACAGTGAGAGAGACAGAGAAAGAGAGAAGCAACTTTATTTAGTTTTTCACATGGCCTTAGTTGCTCCAACACTCAGTTGTATACATGGTGCTGGGGTTTGAACCTGGGTTCTCATGCTTGCCAGGCAAGCGCCGAAACCGCTGAGCCAGTACTCCAGCCCCATATAACCATATTTTTAAATAGCTGTGTGTGCATAAGACAGTGTTAAGCATAATAAAAACCAGGAAGGTAGGATAATCCCATGTATTATCTCATTTGACACTCAAAACCACAGAGTGAATTAAAATATTCAAGGGAATTAAAAGAAGAAAAAGACAAAGGATTAGGAAGTGAATGATCTCGGGAGTCTCTAATTTGGCCATTATTATGGTTTTGATATTAGGTATCCCCCAAAAGTTCACTTGTGAAACAACACAAGAAAGTTAGAGATGAAATGATTAGGTTATTAAAAAATGTTTTATTGACCTAATCAATGCATTGCTCTCCTGATAGGGATTAACTGGGTGATAATTGTGAGCAAATAAGATGTGGCTGGATGAAGTAGGTCCATGGTAGTGTGCCTCTGGGTTATATATTTCATCCTTATTGAACAGAGGGCCCTGACTCTCACTCTCTCTTTCTCTTTCCCTCCCCACACCTTCTCTCCCTTTATTTCCTGTGTGATATCCTGAGACTCTTTGCTCCACCACACTCTATTGCCAAGACCCTCTGCCTCACCTGGAACCCTGAAGAATGGTGTTAGCTATCTGTGGATTGAGACCTCTGAACCTGTGAGCTCCCAAAATAAACTTTTCTTCCCTTGATTGTTCTTGTTGGGTGTTTTGGTTAAAGCAGTGAAAAAAGCTGATTAAAATCGCCTTGCTTGCTTTTAGACATAAAATTGTGAACATTATTTGGTCTACTTATCATTTACTACTCTTGCTTGATCTTAAATATTTTTACTATGAGTATTTATAGATCAGTAACACTTTGTATTTTTTTCCTAATGTCTTAATATATGTACGTACATATAGAAAAAGGAGATTGTGCTCAGAATTATGAGCTATAGCTAATGGCCTCACCATGCCAACTTGCTGCTTCTGTAAATGAGGATAGTAATAGCATCGACCTCAAAAGACTGCATGAGGGGTGCTGGAGTGGTGGCTCAGCGGTTAGGATGCTTGCCTGGCATGCATGAATACACAGGTTCAAACCCCAGCACCTACATACTCAACTAAGTGTCAGAGCAATGAAAAACATGTGAAAAACTCAATAAAAAAATTTATTCTCTCTGTCCTCCTTGCTCTTTAAAAAAAAAAGTCTGTGAGGCTTAAATAAATTATCTACAGAGGAATAAGAAAAACCTGGCATTTAGAGCACAGTTATTAATTATTAGCTCACGGCTTCTTTGCAAATATTTTGTTGCAAATTTCAATCTAATTATTTTTATCTTGAATCCAGTATCTGTCAATATAGAGGGAATTCTCAGACACTTGTGCTATGTTAACTGGAATGCAATTAAATGTTTGCATTTACTTTAATTTAAATTGTGTATATATGCTATTTTCATAATTATATAATGACTCCTCTATGCTTTTGTTACTTTATCCAAAATACTATTTTCATTAACTGGCATGGAATTTTGGAATTAAAATTTCCAAATAAATTTTACCTAGAATCAATTTACATTTAATAAATTCTAAATTTAGAAGCCCTAAGTATTCCTTGAATATTTTTCCTTATCCCTAACATTTACATTGATAACATTTTCATTACTTAACTTCTAACAGCAAATGACTATTATTAGAATCAAATTTTTACAGGCTGTTAGTTTCTATTGCAGATCATTGCCTCTAGGTGTTGCAGAATCAAAATCAAAACTACTAAATAATTTAGAGGTAAATTAGCAATTAACTGAAAATGACTTATTACAAACAGTGCAAAGAGGCAGATGGAATTATTACAATCTGCTAGATCCATGGTGTCTCTTTCTTTCAAGAATTTGTCAAAGCCATAAAAATGTATTTATATAATGAATTAATTAATACAACATTATTTATCTTCCCCTGAAAAAGTAATGTTGCCTAAAAACTCTATCATGTGATAACTTATGATTGCTATCTTATTTTTGAAAGCCTTTACATTGAAATAATTGAGGGGAGAGATATTTAATACTAAGGTAAAATTCTATAATTTCATGTCATTTTTATTTGGCTATATTTTAAAACCCTAAATCATTTAACTATTTCAAGAAAACTGAAAAACAGAAAATGAAAGTTTAATTATTCATTTAAAAATATGTATCATATTGGAAAGTAAAGAACTAGCTACAATAACAAATACTACTTTTGTCTTCAGAAATCATCATGAATGTGGCTGCATAGTTCCAAATCACAAAGTTGGCAAGGATTTTGGAGATCTCCCCCAGATTTTAGAGTTGAGAGAATTAAAGATCATCTCAAAAGCCACACACAGATTTGCACCCCTCCTGGAACAAGAACCTCTGCCTTCTAATGTCCCATGTGCTTCCTAAAATTTCATCCCAAGCAAATTATTATGGATCATTGGTTTCAGCTAACTAATTGGCTTTTATGATGAAACATTTCTGTCTTTTATACAATATGAACCATATTTTAGAGTGCACGGAAAGTGGTTTGAATCTCAACCCAGTAAATGCAAGCAAAGATCCTCAGGGTTCCAACAATGTATCAAGTCCCTCACATTGCCCACTTTGCACAAATAAGATCATATTAACACCACATAACAAGAAGAATTGAGATGCTTTATTTCACCTCCATGGAAGCAAGGCTCCACTGTCCCCTTCTGCCAGTCTAACATCTAAGATTGCAGTTACAGATCTCAGTTCTTTTTGAGAGGCTCCATGCAGTTATTTTGCCCTCAGTACAAACTATAGACATGGTCACGATTCTTCATCTACAGTGTTTTCTCTAATTGCAAGTTCACTCAGCAGTTTGCTAAGTGGTGATTTCTTCAGAGCAAGAATTAATTCAGCTTGAATGTTGCCACCCACATATTTGCCCAGCACCTGGTAGGTGCCAAATGCATTATAGAATAGACTGTTAATTCAATAAGTCATTGACCTTGAGGCCCATTTTTCAAATGCTGAAGTTGCCTTTATTTCGACTTCTTTCAATTTGTGCTGCTGCTTGTTTTTATTGTTGTTAAAGATTTTGTTTTCCCTTTTTACTCTCAGCCTTTCAAAAATATAGTCCAGTCTGTACAAATCTTCTAATATGAGAACAAAACTTTCATATTTACTGTAAAGATTATTATTCAAATTTTAATAAAACTTTCTGAATTTTAATACATTTAAAAAAATGTGCTTCACATTATGGTTCATAGCAGCTCAATTCACTATTGCTAGGCTATGGAAACAACCCAGATGCCCCTCACTGGATGAATGGATCCAAAAACTGTGGTACATATATATACCATGGAATTTTACACAGCAATCAGAAACAATGATATTGCAGCCTTTGAAGGTAAATGGATGGCTATGGAAGAAATTATGCTGAGTAAAATCAGCTTAACCCAGAGAACTAAGGGTCGATTGTCTCCACTCATCTGTGGAGGTTGGGACTAGACCCTGTTCGGTCTATTATCATGTGTTAAATCCAGATAAGATGTAATGCTATACAACATAATCCTTTTTAAGAGATATTGTGGGAAGAGGAAGGGAGGGATAAGGGTGGGTAATTGGGGGGCACTCCTGGGGGTAATTGTAATATCCAGAATCTATGCACATTTTATATTATTTTGTTAAAAACTTGTATGGTTGTTCAAAAATAAAAAAAATAAATAAAAAAAATGTGCTTCACTGCTGACTCAGGACCAGGCTAGTATCATCCATCCACTACCCCAAACCAAATATCCACTTCCCCCTCCAAGATCTGTTTCTCCTATATTAGCATTTAGGCAGTCATCCATTATAATAGAATCCCAAGGCAGAAAGACAATTATCCTTCTAATGAGCTTGCTCTTAATTAGTGCAAAAACAAAATACCTAACTCAGTAATGCTTATTTTCCTTACATTTCATCATGCATAAATACTGTTGTTTTAGCTATCAACCAAAATTTTGAGCATGATTTTTCTTTCCTCCTTTGTTTCTAGGATCTAAAGGTGGTAACACATTAAGAGACAAAACCATGAAAAGGTCTGTTGAGGAGAGCTGATAGTAGACATCTGGGTCATATCAGAGGGCAACAGTAGACCGGCCAGTCTGATGAAGGACATGCATAGCACTGAGGTCAGGACAACGCAGGAAAGAAAGCCAGGTGGACAGATGAGAGGCTGATGGATGCAGAACCATGAGGTCAGGTAAGCATCTGGGACTAGAAATTAAGTTAAAAATTCTTGTCCAAGAGATTTTCTATTTTGAGAAAAGCAAAACAAGAGTCAAAAAGTAGTGGTTGATGTATTTCCTCATGACTGCCTCAAAACTAGCTCTATTCATCTCTTATCCTGAATGGGATTTGCCCAACTGCTACAGAACAAAGCCTTCATGAGTCAAAAATGTGGAACACAGTGTTCTCATGTTCGAAAAGAGAATTTCTACAAGGTCTCCTGTTTCCAGCCTGGGAAAGCAAAACTCAATTCATATGAGGTATTGCCCATTACATAATAATTCAATCAATTATAATAACATTAGTTGGTTTATTAATCAAATCCATGAAATAACATTTAGAAGAATCACAATATTGACTTGTAGATCCCATGTTCTTAGTGCAGGGATTTTCTGTCATTGTTCTCTCCTGCTGGAGAATTACTTCATACTGGAAGACAAAGCCGAAGAAAATGGACAAAGCAAGTCCCGCTCTGGGAGGTGTTCTTAGCCAGTCTGGCTTTCCTTCCCCACTGCTTTGTCTATCACGATCCCATAGAAGACGTGATATAGCTTTTTCCATACGATTTTGAAATATTTATTAGATACTTACCTTGAGACCTGTTGCCCATTATAGAACATGACTCTAATAAGGGTTGGACCATGAGAGGCAAGGGACTTAAGGAATGTCCTCAATCAGTCTCCTGATTCCTGCTGTGTTGACATTGGATTTTACATTCTGATTCTAGCAGGAACTTCATTTCTCCTAAACCTAATCAAATACTACTGAATCATCAATTTGTTAAAGATTTCTTAAAATACATATGATGTGTCTGTGATAAGAAAAATCAAGACTTAAAAAATAATCATTATTTTAAATATCCCATGTGCTTTATTTAAAAAACATGCAAACAACTTGAATATAGTCTCTGTTTGCCAGAAAAGTCTATTTGCAAATACATCCCTATACAAAATAAAAAATAAATTTAAATTCTGGAAACAGTCAACAAAATTCTAGTCTCTCTATTGAAGACAAATTTTTTAATTGGATCAAAGTATTTATAGAGATGTATTGGGAAGGGGGGAGGGATAAGGGTGGGTAATTGGGGGGGAGACTTTTGGGGGTAAATCTAATTTTCAGAATTTATGTATATATTATTTCATTAGAAACTTATTTGATTGTTCAACAAATAAATTTCTCAATAAAATTAAAAAAACACAAAACATAAAGAAAGCATTGAAAAAATTTGAAAATACAAAACAATAATAGACACATATATATACACACATATATATATACTTATACATACATATATGTGTATTTCCAACTATTCATTTTTATATATATGTAGAGACATAGATTCCTCAAGATAAAGTAGCTGGGGAAAATCAAATTGGTCCATACAACATTGCCCAAACATCTACAGAAAATAGGCTGAGTGAGCCACGTAGATAAATGCTTATTTGATGGTTATTAGCAGATATTTTAAAGGATTCCAGCAAAGATATGGGAAACTAAAAATAAAATGATAATAATATTTTAAACAGAAGAATTTATTCATTACCTTGTATATTCTTTTTTTATATACAATAATTGGGGTGGAATCCAGGAGCACTTTGCAACTGAGCTATATCCCTAGCCATTTTTATATTTTTGTTTGAGACAGTGGCTTTCCCGCTGGCCTCAAACTTGTGATCCTCTTTCCTCAACTTCCTATGCTAATGAGATTACAGGCTGTCATTACCGCATCACGTCGTATATCCTTGATATTATGCTACACATGTCAAAGTAATTTCTTACAATGCTCCTAATATCTCAAAGCATCAATAGAAAACATATATGTGTGCATGTATACATATGTGTGTGTGAGTGTGAGTGTGCATGTGTGTATGTGTAAAAGGAGACAGAATCCTCAAAGAAGTCACCAAAGGATATTTATAAATGCCCTTCTCACACACAAACCAAATAGATTAGTTTTCAACGTAGTGAAATACTAAGTTGAATCAAAGTCAAAGGAATTTTTATACTGTCGATTTTCATGAGGCCCTTAATACAATTGAGTACAAATTCTAAAAATATATGGTGTGTAACAATTCTATCCTACACTTGGACAGCAGATCCCATTTTTCTTGGAGCATATCAGTGCCCTGAAAAACGTTATGGACATTGTTGCAATTGGACTTTAGGCACTGGGGGAAAGAATTTTCACTTAAAATTTACTATTACTGTTCATCTACCTACACCAAAAAAGAAAAAAGTAAAGTTACAAGTTCAAAATTAGAGAACTAGGGAAAGGAAGCTCCTTACAGAGTTACCACTTTGCACTCCAGTGGCCATCAGAGACATATTTCATTGACATTACCATTACTTTATCTACATCTATTGTATTGTTTTGGTGAGACTAACATGACCTCATATTATCAAACTTTAATCATTTTAGTATTATATTTTGGCTTCCTCAATCAAAAATTTGTCTACCATGGAAATTTTGGGGAACTTAACCTCAAACCTGGAAAAGAATCATTATTACTGTAAGGATAATGAACAGTGACATTGACTTATGGGGAGAAAGCGCTGAGTCTTCCTGGAGGGAAGATTTAAACAGAGACAATAACAGACACATTATATCATTCCCACTGAAGGTGACATGGTTTCTTAGACACTTGTTCCAGCAAAATATTAAAAAAAAAAAAAGAGAGAGAGATAATATGGAATAACAGACCTTGCTAGGCTATTTGCTACAAAGTTTATAGACAATATTTTAACTCATTTCATGATACACTGTGGGCCATTATCATACAAACATTCATTCCTGAGGTCCCACTTCATCTCTGATACAGAATACTTTCTATGGGGTAAATGTTTGTATAGCCTATTTAAATTATTTCTGGCTCAGTTCCAAAGTTTATCTAAAGCTCCATTCTTTAACACAACATTGGATTCGTAGACAAAAGGGGAAAAAAATTAAGGATCTAGCCTTACTCTCTAAGCCTGACATCAGGTTAGAGACATTCGTGAATCTGAACAGTTTTCCCCATGGATTGAAAGTAGCTTGTAATAAATTCCATATAAATGGCTTCTGCTAGGCTGTGGCTGAGCTACACGAATCCCCACTGTGCTAGCTATGGAAAAACTGAGTGCTTTGGGTCTCAGACAAGCTTGGAAAGCAGCTATGCCTATCACTGTACCACCAACACTGACAAGGGTCTCAGGCAGTGGTAATGATAGTCTGGATACAACTGTGACTCATCAGTCCCAGATTAAAACTCACAGATTTTATAATATACACACCTCCACCCTCTATACCCATTCCTTAGGTTTGAAAATCAGAGGAAAAACTAACTCTGTCGTCCTGGTGATATTTCTTCCAAAGTTATTTTAAAATGAGCAACAGAGAATGGGGACCAGTCATTTCTCAGTGACTTCAATATCCTTAGGCATATTGAGAAGCAGAGTCTACTTAGTTTTACCCAAATATACAAGTTAAGTACCTCAGAAATGTTTACGATTGGATTTTCTTGATTATTATGCAGTTATCTTTTGACTTGTTTTAGTCTGTTCAGGCTTCTCTAACAAAATGCAAAGATGGGGTGGTTAAAGACAGAAATGTATTTCTCACAGTTCTTTAGCCTGAGAAGTCTAAGATCATAGTGCCAGCACCTCCTGTGTCCATGAGGACCCTCTGGTGAGGACAGCCATCTTTCTCTAGAATCCATCTGTGACACAGCAGATTGAGGAGAAGCAAGCTCTTTCCCGCATTTTTATAAGTACACTACTAACATTTATGAGATATTTCCCCTCATGACCTAAATTTATTCCAAAGACTCCACCTCCTGATAGTAGCACATTGAGAGTTAGGATTTAACATGTAAATTTTCAGGGGGATATGAACATTCAATTAATTGCTCATAGCTTTCTGTCCATAGCCCACCAAAATTCACATTCAACTCACATTTAAAACATATTCATGATATCTCAACAGCCCCAAACATGCAATTCATTATTATATCAACTCTAAAGTTCAAATTCTTATGAAAATATCAAATAAATAAGATCTGCATGACATTCGGGGAATAATTCATTCTGAAACAAAGATTCTCTTCAAAAGAGAGAAATGAAAAGTTCCAGATCCTAAGCAAGTAAAAAAATCAAGAAAAGCAAATTACATTAGATCTTAAGGCTGACTAACAACTTTCTTTGCCTTAATCCTTGGCCCTTCAGACACTTTGGGCAGAGGTCCTTTCCCCAGGACCCACTGGGGATGCAGTCCTGCCTCTGCAGTTCTGCCTTAATGGGATCCATGTCCCTGGCTCAAGGAAGCTCCAACTGTGTGGCCCTCCTTAGTGTCACTTGCTAGTAGAATCCTATTTCCGTTCTAGCTTTTGTTGATATGATTGATGAAGTTTGTGGTTCATGCCCATACTTATCTCCTTATCAAATAATCAGCTTATCATATCCTTTATGTTATCTTCCAAAAGTTCTTATTTTCTCCTCTTTTTGTAATAGGAACAGCTAAGGATTTTCCAAATCCTTAAGTACTAGCTCTTTTTTGTTCAACAGTTCCATGTGCAATTCTTTTCTTTCTCATATTTCACTATAAGAAAGCAGGAAGAACCAAGCCACATCTTCTAGGTGGGACCTAGATGGAAGTAATTAGGTCATTGGGATTATCTCCCTCAGATTGTTAATTCTCATGAGAGTGGGTTATTACAAAAAGAGTAAGTATCATTCCTAAATCCTTCTGGCTTCCTAAATCACAACGTGACTATTCTCTCAATCTTGCATATACTCACACTGTGGTGATTGCGTCTTCCACAAGGCCTTCATCAGAAGCTGAACGAATGGGGCTAACTGATATTAGAATTTGATTATCCAAAACTGTGAGTTAAACAAACCTCTTTTCAAATTACTCAGTCTCAAGCGTTTAGTTATAACAAGATGAGGCAGATTATCTTTCTACAAGAAATCTTTCTAATGAACAAGGATTGAATTCACAAAAGCAATCTTCTTTGCTTTTCTTAAAAGCAGAATTTAGTTTTTTAGGATACCTTTAAATTCAGAGCAAAAGTGAGCAGAAGGTAGAAAAATTTCTCACATATTCTTTGCCCTACATGCACATAACCTTTCCCAATAGCAACGCCTTCCCACAACAGAGTGGCACCTCTGTTAAAATCAGTGAAGCTGCATTTTAAATCTTCTTTTAAAATTTCGCATTGTTTTTATGAAATATTTTTTCATTCATTAAATAATGTGAAAGAGAATGACTACTATGAATCAAGACTGTAAGAATATATAGATGTATTTTGTAGAGCATCAAGTAACAGGGCCAAATCATAAGCAGTCTATTCTAAGATCTACACAGCCTCACAATAATTTTGGTAAATGTAGACTTATCCAGAAATAATAATAAAAATAATCCATACTTAAGAATGCTTAATTGGGGCTGCAGCAGTGACTCAGTGGTTACAGCACTTGCCTGGCATGCATGAGGACACAGGTTTGAATCCCAGAAACCATATACACAATAAAGTGTCAGAGCAAGAAAAACTAAATAAAATTGATTCTCTCTCTCTCTCTCTCTCTCACTGTCCCTCTCTTTTTAAAAATGACAGAATACTTAATTATATTTTCTATTTTGTATTTAATCTATTAAACTACTTTTGTATTTAATCTATTAAACTTGAGAAATATGTTTTGGAAGATTGATTTTAAAAGATTGTTAATCTCATCATTAAAATGCTGGTTTGTAGCACTTTGTATTCTGATTCATTTGCATTTTGCACTATCAATTACCAGTTAAAGTTGATTGCGTATTGAATTCAAAGAATAATTGAATTGTAGAACTAAAGATTTTGGATTCAGACTAAGTTGGGTGAGCATTATGACTCATCTACTTATTAGCTGTAGAATACATTTATTAGCTTCTTCAAGCCTGGGTTTCCTCATTTGTATAACTGAAGTGACAATTGCATTTATCACCTGGGGATATTGTGATCAATGAAATAGTACATAAATAGATGCTCACTAAGGGAAGACTATGTGCAGACACAGGAAGAAGATAGTAATTTGAAAGTCAAGGAGAGAAACCTCAAAAGAAATCGTACTGTTGACATCTAGAATTTAGAGATTTTGCCTTCAGAATTTTGAGAAGATGAATTTGCTTTTTTAAAGACCCCTTGCCTGTGGTACTGTTTATGGCAATATTAGGAAGCTAACAGACATTAAACTTATAAATTTAAACAAGTACTTTCTTTAGACTTTGTAATCCTCAGAAACCACTTTGAGCATTTTTTATTTTCAAAAGATTAGTTTATATGCAGTTGTATTAGTTTTCTATTCTTATGTAATAATTACCCTAAAACTTGCCCACTTGAAAAAGCAAACATTTATCATCTCATGGTTCGTATGGATCAATAATCCCGGTGTAGTTTAACATCTGTTTCCAGACCTCCTGGAGGTTGCAGTAAGCTATTAGGGCTATAGTTTCATCTGAAGTTTTAACTGGGGAGTCCTCATATGGCAAGATTCATTCCCCATACGTTGTTGGACTGAAGGTCTCAATTCCTCACTGCTTTCCCTTCAGTTTGACAAGTGAGCCTCTCAATAGAGTAGCTGGTAGTGGCTGGATTCCCTCAAATCCAGTCATCAAAAGTAGTGAGAACACCTAAGACAGAAACCACTGTCTTTTTTTTTTTAAATGTAATCTCAGCAGAGACATGCTATCACTTATGTTGCAGTCCATTCACTGAAAATGCACCTCTAAGTTGTATAGAAAAGGAAAAGAGGGAGGAAGAAGAGGGGAAAAGGGAATCACTGGGAAATGAATTGGAACAAATTACATCCCATGCTTGTATAATTGTCAAAATGAACTTGAATATTATGTATAATTGTAATGCACTATCAAAACAACTTAAAAAATAATATGAATGAAATCAACCAGATTGTGCAATATACATATGTGAATACTGCATGTTGAATTTCACCTTTATTTATATCTATAAGACACCAATTTAAAATATATATGTAAATAGAAGGAAGTTTGGTAAAGTCGAAAAGTGGAACAGGAAGAGGAAGGAAGGGAAGGAAAGAGAATCTACTGGGGATTGAAATGGAGTAAATTATATTCCAACCTTATATGGTTATAACAAAATTAACCCCAATATTATGTTTAACTATAATTCACTAATAAAGATTAAAAACAAACAAAAAAATAAATTTAGCCTACCTGAAAGGAGAGAGAATCACATAAGGGAATGAATACTAAAATGTGGTTATTATTAGGAAGTTAAAATCAGAATACTAAATTAAAGAGATTCTACAGATTTAGGATTGTACTTGCAAAACTCCAAGAAAAGGAAAAACATTCTCAAAACAGTAAGATGATACTTTGATTTAAGCAATCATCAGTTAAATTCATTGACCAAAGAATGAAGTGCTATATACATAGTTTATAATGAAGTACGCTATTTCTGATGTCTCAACTCCGCACATGATGTAGCCTTTGAAGAAGTCTAAGAATCTTTTCGTGTTCAGGAATCACACCCACACATGACTTCCCTCATCTCTCACCCTTAGGGTCGTTATTCCTCAAGGATCATGCCTTCAGTGTCCTTTTAACTTTTGAGCTTACTTCATGAAAAGTGCAATTGTTATAACACTAATGGCTTGAGGGAATAAAATTGAGGAGATAATGCTTATTCAGTGAACATTCAATCAAGACAAACCTGAAACAAAAAAGTCTATAACCACATCACAGTACCAGTCTGAGCTGCAATTGACCCATTAAGTGGTTGATGAATCCTCAGAGTGGAGAAGACTCATCAACGTGAATTTCCTACATAATAATTGAGTTGCAGAAGTGTTTGGAAACAAAAAAGACTTTTATTCACATTTAGAGATTATAAGCACCATGTTTCCTAACGTCTATTTATCACCACCTAGAGCACTAGAGAAAGTTCTGAGAACCCCAGCAGTCATCAGTTCTCATCTCTGTTTCATTACCTAAACATCTAGACAAGTTTGAATCATCCAAGCCACTGGAGTTTTTGATGACCAACTGTTTCTAATAAACATACATGATCAGAAACTGTCCTGCTTTCTTAATCCTCCGCATTTTGAAATATCTGTACAGAGGAAAGCAATTTTAGAGAAATCATGAAATACATCCTGTGGTGTGTTACAAGGCAGCACATTAATCAAGATCTTATGACACTCTCCAGAATTTTACTCTGCACCACCATATAAAATGACAGTGTTTCTAATACTGTAATTGGGATGGCTTTATGATGAGGGATCCATTTCTCCATGATTTTTACACTTGATCCTTCCCTAAAACATTCTATAAATTCCCATTGGTTTTACCATTTCTAGAACAACCACACTTACAGATATTTATCTTTTTGAAGTGATCCTTTGTGGTGTTCAAAGAGCATATATCACCTTCATCACATTAAAAAATTCATCCAATGATAATGTAATTGAACAAAAGTTGGAAAAGCACTAACTGAAAACAGATGCAGATAAGGACTTCAAAAAATCTAGGTGTTATGAGTTATTTGTAATATAAAACTATATAAGAATAAGAAAAATGTGAAGTCAATTCCTATCTAAATTAACTCCAATGGAAAATTAAATAGCAAACCTCTCAAGTTTGTAATAATAGATGTAATTTTGCTTGAATTATTGAATAACTACAGAAATGCAACATTAATACATTCTAACAAACAAATAGGAAACATGAATAAGCTATGTAGTTAAAGAATTACATTTCTCATTTAAATTATTTTTGGAATAAAAGGAGCGTTTTTGAACTTTCCACTTAGATATTTTTTAAATACCTGAACACATTAGTTTAAATAAACCTTTTGATCTAGTCACATAATGGTAGTTCCTGTCTTCTTTTGTCCCAGGAGATATGAATACTGAAGACAGAATCTATACAGCCCCATTCAACTTTTTTGACTTTCAGAATTTTATAGATCAGTGAAGGAGACTGATAAATGCAAGCATACATACATACACACATGCAGAAGCAAAATGAGATAATTTGTGTTAGGTAAATAACAAAATGCAATAACAGTATAGGTGAGAAAGCCATTTTGGTATATTACACTTTTATTATTTTATCTCAATCAGGATTAATAGAAAATAAGTAACAACCAGAACTGGAAGATAAGCCAGTGCCTTCCAGATGAAGTATTTTCAAATTTTGATGATAAATAAGCTTTAATAAACTACTACCTTACAATCTTTTAAAAGTCAAGGTAATATGGATTTTTAAGATCAAGGTACAGAAAACAGAACATCATGACAGGGAAATAAATCAAAGATGTAACTTCTAAGGGTCTTAACTAAATCCATTTTTCTGATTAAGTTGGCCCTTGAATCTAGTATTTTAATAGTACTACTGAAATTTAATCTAGGTAATTACTTATTTATATGTTTGTGGGGGCTTTGTTTGGTGTTGTTTATTTTTGCAATACTAGAGATTGAATCCAAGGATGCTCTGCCATAGAGCTATGTTCTCAAACTTCTATTTTTTCATTAATTTTTAGTTTGAGAAAAGGCTTGCTAAGTTTCTCAGGCTGGATTCAAATTCACAATCTTCAATCTCATCCATCCAAGTGTCAGAGATTACCGGCATGTGCCACAGCACCAGTTATATTTTATATCATGTAGAAGTTATATGAAAAGTAAAAAAGGAGATATCTCTCCTCTATTTTTACATTTCAATCACTTCCAGAATCCCTAAAATTATATTTTTATTCTGTTTAAAGGCACAAATCTTAAACAATCATTCCTCTACTTGCTGTAGAAGGTGACTTGCTCCTTTATCCACAATCCCTTTCGTGTTCTGAATGTGTATACGTAAGTCACAGAAAAGCTATAAAATTTCACAAGACTCCATCTAGAAATCACTTTCCATGAAATTTAGTTTCAAATGAGTAACTAATGTATCCAATGGATGATAGATAGCTAGATAGATGATAAATACATGATAGGTTAGATAGATGATGATAGATACATGATAGATTAGATGACAGATAGATTATAGAAAGAAAGAAAGAAAGAAAGAAAGAAAAAGAAAGAAAGATAAAGCCTTGTTTCCTTCCCACCATTTTATTTTCACATCTTGGAGTTGGTGCTAAAATTTCAGAATAAAATGAAGTAGTGGCAGTTTTTCAAAATATATAACATGAGCAGTCTTCAAAGTTTACCTTAGTCACACATAAATATATTTTATTAAATTTGCTTCTCATTAATTATTTTTAGCTTTTGCTTAAAAGATTAAAATAAACAACAGCCTATCATAAGTGACTCTCCAATATAAGTTGACAATCTCTGAATTTCTGCTGAATCTAATAAATGTGTAAAATTGCTTAAAAGTAAAGATCATCTTTGTGTCCACATGTGATTAAGAAGTCTAAAAACATGGGATAAAGAAAGATAATCACAAGCCAGGTACAGTGGTACACACTTGTAATCCCAGCAACTCGGTAGGCTGAGGCAGGAGGATGGCTAGTTCAAAGCCTGCCACTGAAGTTAGCGAGGCTCTCATCAACTCAGCAAGCCTCTGTTTCAAAAGGGCTGGGGATGTGGCTCAGAGTTTGAGAGCCCCTGGGTTCAATCCTCCAGTACCTAAAAAAAAGGAAGGAGGAGAAGGAGAAGGAGAAGGAGAAGGAGAAGGAGAAGGAGAAGAAAAAAGGAAAAAAGAAAGAAAAGAAAAGAAAGAAAATCACTAAGTCACAAATGGACAAGTGGCCCTCCAGATCTTCTTTCCTATTTTGTTACAGCTTTCGTTTATTCTTCACAGATTGCATCATCTTTGGATTTTCCAAAGATGACATAAACAGCAAAACAAAAGAGCTATATACCAAGTGCACTCAGTCAACAGTGTGTTGATAGAAAAACACTGAGCTGGTAAAACGGTTATCTAAAAATCCAACCATCGGAATTTGCCTTAAAATTCCATCTCTTCAGGGCTACGGCCATGGCTCAGCAGTTTCAGTGCTTGCCTCACATGCGCAAGGATGTGGGTTCAAACTCCTGCACCACATACACAACAAAGTGTTGGAGTAACAAAAGCCACATGAAAAACTAAATAAAATAAAATTGATTCTCCTCTCTCACTCTCCCTCCCTCTCTCTCTCTCTCTCTCTGTCCCTTTATCTCTATAAAAAAAAAGAAAGAAAGAAAAAAAAAACCTTCCACCTCTTCTAACAAGGCTTCTTCGTGCATTCTATTTTCTCCTCTGAACATCTGTGGCCTACATTAAATGCAGCACACCCATAAAGAGAGCAAGAGAGCACACTGGGTTCTACCTATTACCCCTTGTTCCCTCAAAATCTTTACCATAGTAATCACAAGCGTGTATCCTTATAAAGGATACTCATTCTCTCCCTCTCTCTCCTCCAACTTTTTCTACCTCCACCCTTTTTTTCTGTAGATGATTTATATCTTTATAAGTATCATATATTTGTCTTCAATAATACTTTGAAAGTATATACAAATGACAAAAATGTAGGAAAAATTACTTAGCCCTTATCCTGTACCAAAAAAGAGTCATATGCAATGTTCTGAATATATTATAAAAATGGTAAAATAGAGGATAGCAAGCTCTAGTTTTTCTTCAGTGGGGAACAGGGGATGAATACTATGCAGGGTGACTGAGACCACATCCATGCCAAGCACAGTGTGTTTTCCGAGGGTCCCTAGTTGATCGTTCCAAGTGTTCTATCATTCTATCAATGCTCTACCATTGTGTTATGTCTCTGTATTACTTTTCTATACTGTCCTAGCATTAGAAGTTCTAGTGGTGGGTGTTAATGGAGGTAGAAGAAAATGGAATGAAGAAAATGCCTTTGGGTGAGATTTGTTTTTCCCTCTCTTTTTCCGCTCATTCCCTTTCTCATCTCTCTCTCTCTTTTCTTTCTTTCTTTCTTCTTCTTCTTCTTCTTCTTCTTTCTTTCCATGGTGCTTGGGTTCAAATTCAGCACCTCAGGCATGCTTAGGCATACACTCTAACATTGAACTACACTTCCAACCCCTGGGTATGATTTTTTACATCTGTTATGTGAAAGTTTCCAACTGGTCTCATTTGGATAGTACCATAATGTATCCTGTGCAATATCACTGAGTACCCCCTTGGGTGGTCACTTGACATTATTTTATACCCCACTGCATGTCAATTACATTTGCAGAATGTATTTTAAAGATTTATAATATTGGAAGAGCATTGGGATGAAAGACATCAAAGCTAAAATCACAGGGTCTAGAAACAACTACATATTTTTACTTCAAAGTTGGCATTTATTAACTGTATGATGACCCAAAGAAAGCTATTGATTTCTTTGCTTTGTCATCTCTTAAATTTCATAGGACCTCTTAGTGAGGATTACTGAAATGTTACAAAACACTTCAAATAATGTCAAGCATGAAGTAAACACCATGACATTGTTAGCTGTTATTACTACTGGAAACCTTATTATCAGAAAGAGACACCCAGAGGACTCCTGCTTAGCACCTTCACTTACGGATTGACAAATGGTAAGGGATGGAATGTGGACTAAACCATGGAGCAAGGATTTCTGACCTCCAAGCCCAGGGTCCCTTCTCCTTCATCAGTTCATTGCTTTATTCTGTAAAGTCCTATATTGTTCTTTGTTGTCTTCAAGTTGAAATTGGTCCTCCAATTCCAAACTTTGCTATCCCTCTCTACACTGTTCCTTTAGTGTTTAGAGCTGGTCACAAGCTCTCGATAAATAGCTGTGTACAGTTGTGGGATTTAAACAACAGAATGAATAATATACTTCACTCTGACTGCCATTCACCCATCTACTTAATATTTATTCTAGTTAGTATTTTTAAGAGAGAGAGGTACAGTGAGAGAGAAAGAAATTTTATTTACTTTTTCGTGTGATTTTTGTTGCTGACACTTTGACACTTCGTTGCGTACATGGTGCTGGGGTTCAAACCCGCGTCCTCGCACATGCCAGGCAAGCTCCTTAAGCACCATAACCACCAAACCACCACTGCAGCACCCCTAGTTAGTCTGAACAGCCCCCTTGGTAATAAAGCATTTCTGCATGCTAATATGCTTGTATATTTTTCCCTTTTGTATCCCATCCCCAAAACGTCTTGATTAAAAAATATATTAAATTTAAAAGTCCATTCTAAGATTCCTAAACTATTTTCTCATATTTACCTATTTCTCATATATTTAAATATTAAATTTCTTAAATCCTGGACATTAAACAATCTGAATGCGACTACCAAAGGTAGATGTTTTATCCAGTTTTATGCTCTAAAATTCATTCTATCCTTCATCAGCTAATCCCATATTATTGCCAAATGACCAACTGAATTCTGTACATCCATTTGGCAACTATCTAACCCAAGATACAAACATTTTTGTAATAATTCAGATTATTATATTCAGTAATATTTACATTTATTAGGCACCATAATGTTATTAAATAGCACATTTAAACTATTATATAAATGTTAATACCAGAATTTAAATTTACTTAACTATTGACAGTATTTTCAATTGAAAGTCATTCATCAAACACTTTTTACTGTGTATTTCACTTGAAAATATTCCTTCACATATATTTTAAAACTTAAAGTAGTTCAAGTAGTAAAAAAAGAAAGCAAAAGAGAAGTCAATTTTTCATTTATTTTTAATTATTGAAAAGAACATCATTGATCTGAGTTTTCTAGAGAGTATAGCTGTCAGGAGACATTATATTGCTTATTGGGAACCAAATGTCACAATATGCCACCTCCCAAACTTTAATTCTTAACTGTCAATCCCCGTTATCCTCTAATCCTACTTGCATTCCATCCATGATCTCCCCCTTGCGCTCCTTATTGATTTTATATTCTATATCTGGTTTGTTTTCTCTCAAGCATTTTTTCACGCCTTTCCTCTTTCTCTGGTTTACCTGTACACTATTTTTTGTGGATTTCAATAGACATGGCTCATGGAATGTAACCACTCTTAAATATCCTCGTACTAAAAGTATCACATATGCTGCTTAACTGGGAAAATTCTGGGCATACACGAAGAGCATGGACATCCCAGCTTAGTTTTGGATGATGCACTGAGAGTACTTTCCCATGCTTAGTGTAGTTTCTTCAAAAGTTCAGAATATGGTTTTATAATGTTACCACAGTCAGTGACCTTCAGAATATGGTTTTATAATGTTATCATGGTCAGTGACCTTCAATTTAAAATCTCCATCTCAATATTTGGATAAATAATAACTGATTATCTAATTTATCCATGTTTTCTCTGCTAGTCAATAACAGATTTTGAACAGATAATGACTCTGGGTTGCCTATCTCACTCTCCATTTCACTATAAGGACTTAAATATGATAATATTATAATATTTAAAATATCATTTAAGTCAGATTTAATGGCTATAGATGGTAACTACTTTTGTATAATTATTTGGCATTTGTGAAAAATTACTATTGTAAATTCACCCCCACAAAAGATGGGATATTAATAATATGCAGCCAGAGGAACAAATAGATCAACTTGATGAAGAACTCACATTTAATTAATATTTTTATAAAGCAAATAATGTTCAACTCATAGATCTTCTTGCCACATTACTAGGCTGCCTTCATAAGGGAGTTCTAAAATATAATCAGGATTTTTAGTACAATTTTATGGAATTACTTTTAAGAAGGGGAAATACACACTGAAAACAAAGAACAGATAAATAGAAAATTTTATTGTAAGTGCTGAAAGAGTATTCTCTCAAAACCTTCCCAAGAATGTTGAGCTGTCAGGCAACACTAAAGAAAAATATTTATTTTTGCAACTATAATAACAATTATGAAGTTTCTGCTAAAAATTTGTAAATATTCCCAAGTATGGCTAATCCAAAATCATTTACATCACTACATCCTTCAGGCTTGACATCCTAGCCACTTTTAGATGTATAACTAATCACTAACAATGTTGGAGACTTAAATGAAAGGGAAAATTATCATGTGCAAATAAAAATTATATAAAATGGAAAATCTGAATTGAAAAGCAAAAAGAAGAAAAGTGACTGTGTGTCCATGTGTGTGTGTGTGTGTGTGTGTGTGTGAGAGAGAGAGAGAGAGAGAGAGAGAGAAGGGAGAAATGAGCATTTCGTTAAAACTCAGTTCTACTATGATTTATCTAGGCCAATTCTTCACCTATATATTTCACTCATATAGAACAGGTAAAATAAATACTGCACAATCTCACAGATGTCTTATGAGCTAAAGAAATAAGAAAATATCCTTTTTCTGTACAATAAATAAGACCTTATGAAAATATAAGTATTGTTGAAATTCCCCCAAACTGAAGAGATTAAGAAAAACAAAGCAACTAATTTTGTTGACAAATATACAACAAGAATGAAAGGAATGCAAGCCAGGTACCCACTAAGTTTTCTATTTTAGCAATGGTTATTCCTTCAAATCTAAAATCCATTATTAGAGTTCAGCAGTTTTCCTATAGAGGCTGACTTATATTTTGATATCTGTTATTATAGGAAAAAAATCTGACAAAATGTAAATCAGTCAACTAGAATAACATTAATTCACAAAACATATGTCTATAATTTATTTCTCCAAATAAGAAGCTGTGAATAGAAAAAAAGCAGAAGTTTTGAATGTGCCTGTGACATCAAGCTAAACATGAAAGATGTTTAATCACACCAAGCAGCATGAAGAAACATATTGATAAGAATCCATCACAGGGTAGTTGACACCATCGATGGGAGGATTGTTATGTATTCTGGCAACAAGGAAATCTTCAGCAGAACTGAAGGTTACTTGAAGCATTCAAACTTCAAAGCCTAACTCATAATTGATGCATGCTTTCTAATGTCCCCAGCTTCTACTCTATCCTTAAAGAGGGGCATATACATCAAAAGGTGCGCCCAGGCACAAGAACAGTCATCCCCATCTCTTGTTCCTTCTAAAGAGACTTAGGAGTAGATGACTGTGTGCCATGGAATCTGCAGGAGTATTGCTTCTTTTTCTCTGCATTAGGAGCTCTGCCCACTGTCCATATCTTCTCACTTATAACTAGCCAGCCTTTCATGGCCACTGCTAATGAACAAGGACCTAACCAACCAGATGCCATTGCTTAAGCTGCTATCAGTTCTCACCCCTACTGATCTTTCCTTTCCTTCTTATTTTCATTTTTAACATTTTATCTTTTGGGGTACTACCTCCATCTCCCTTGGATTTCTCTTATAAAGACTTTCAGAACCTCTTAGCAGAAATCCTTCTCTTCTAATCCTTTCCCATATTTTATATACAGAAAAAGTGTCACTATCTTTTATACAGATATGTCTACTAAAGAATATACCACTGTATAATTGCTTGTATTTATACTTGAATTTATATAATTTATGTTATAACTTATACTAGCAATATAATTAATTGTGCTGCTTATGTATATGTTATTATTCATGATTTTATTTTAATATTCAATATACTTCTATAACATGTTATATACCAATATATACTAACATGCATGTGTGTACATATTTTTATGTCTGCATACATATAAATGTAAACCCACACATATATGCATATTCATAAAATGGTTTTTCACTTGATTGTGAACTCTTTAAGGAAAAGATTAGATTTTATTCAATTTGTAGTAATCTGCTGGGCAATCAACAAGTATTTGTAGTTTGGAAGTAGAGGACAGCTCACTGGTAGAGTGTTTACCTAGCATGTACATGGCCCTAGGTTTGAGCAGTAGCACTGCAAATAGAGGTGTGTGTGTGTGTGTGTGTGTGTGTGTGTGTGTTTGTATTTGAATTATGAATGGGTATGGGTCATTAGACTGTTGCTTTTCTTACCCTCAAATCATAAACTCACTGTAAAGCTAGTGTAATCTTTCAACTTGGGTGAGGCAAGTGAGTTTAGTTACTACTTCCTGACAAACAGTTACTTCTTTCCAAACATGTTTCTTCTTTCTTTGTTTGTTTAAAAAGTATTCTAGATAATTGAATGGCTAGAAGTGGTATTGCTACTCTTCCCAGATACCACTCTAAGAAGAAATCATAACCATTGCACAGACTGTAATGCAGTTGAATACATTTTTTGCCATTTGAGTACTTTGTACCATCCTCACAGGTGTGTAGTCATTTAGAAGTATGGTAAAGGGGTGCT
>PVKS010009800.1:0-62565 GCA_004027875.1 Aplodontia rufa
AGTATTCTTAGGTATAAGCAACACATAAATTTTGATATAAAATTATGAATTGTCAATAATACTAATTAAAAATAATTATATCAGAATGATACTTTTTAAAAATGTGAAATTTCTGAAGAACTATTACTAAAATTTTGGAATAACATAATGCTCAATAAATTCTCAGACAAGTCATACCATACATGCAAATATGGACATATCAAACCATATTAAATATGAAATTTCTGGAGGGAAATTGCACTACAAAGAAAAAGGAAACACTAATGTTCAGAATGTAGAGTTACTTGCTACAATAAAGGGTGGGAAAAATATTTCTCCTGGGCTGGAAATATATTCCCTACTCAACTCAGAATAGGTATGCTATTCAGAAGGAAGAAGATATCTTCATTGATAATCAGCTGCCAAAATAGGAATACATTTAGTCAAGATGTAATAAATAAACAATAATTGTGGGAAAAGGAATTCATCCAAATGCATTGCAAAGATAAAATACAGAAAAATATAGGCCCAGGACATCCCAAGGACCCACACCTGGAGCTGCCCAGCCACAGCACATACCTGCCAGGACTAGATATGTTGAGTCTATCCCTGCTAACAAGGAACCCAGGTCCCAGCACAGCATGCAGGTAAGCCTGAAGCATTCAGAGACTTGCCTTGCTTCCTCACTAGGAACCATAATTCAAAGATCCAGAAGAAGTTCTTCAAACATGTAGAATCAAACCAAAAAAGGATTGCCTCAAACCCACAACTCCCCTACCACAGAGCACATGGTCAGAGAGCAGGATGAAAACATAGAAAAACTTATCAAGAATCTGATTACTACTATGTGAGCCCAGGACTTTGCTCCAATGCCAGCAGGTGCCTAGGACAGCCCTGAGAAGAAACACCCTCCTGAAGCTGCCAAACTGACCCATTGCATGGGCCCAAGATTCTGTCCCCAGCCAGCAGGTACCCAGGTGCCCAGATCACTCACCAGGAGGAACCCCTCCTCCTCAGGCAGTGGTCTTAGCTGCCCTGACCACCCCTAGCTGACAAGCAACCAGGAAACCCCTGAGGAGGACCCCTCCACAGCCACCCCTCCCACCTATCCCATGGGTCTAGGATTCTGTTCCCCTGCCTGCAGGCACCCAGGACACTCCTGAGGAGGAGCTCTCCCTGTTCAAAGCCACCATGCCCACTCTCCCTATGGACCCAGACTCTGCTTCCAGGCTGGCACACATGCAAGACACCCCCCAAGTAGTAGCCCCACACCCAGAGCTGCCCTGCCCACATAATCCCACAGGCCTGGGATTCTGCTCCGGGCCCTGAAGGTACCCAGGACACCACCAAGGAGAACCCCTCTGCCTGGAGCTGCACCATTCATGTGCCAAGCAGGCCCAGGACTGCTCCCTGACAGGTCAGTGCCCAGGACAACCTCAAGGAGGACCCCTGCCAAAACCAACCTGCCCACTCACAGTACAGGCCCAGGACTCTGCTTCCAGACCAAGGACCCCAGCTGCCAAGTCCAGATATGTTGGGATCATCCCTGCCACCAAGAGTATCAAGTCTCATCTGTACACAGGCAGGCCTGTTCTGGCCCACCCCCATACCGCTGAGACCCAGACACAATCAATAACCCCCACCAATATATTTCAACACACACCAACACCTCAGAAAAGTTACAGATTCATATCCTGGAGCCTGTATCCAAATGGTGCAGCAAAACAAGTCTCCAGGGAGAAGCAGCTTTCTGAAGAAGGAGGTCATCAGAGGGGTGATGTGTGGCCTCACTCTTTGACCTGCAAGGAAAAAGCATCCAGAGACTTTCCTTGGTTCACCACAGGGGATCTCAATTAAAACATTCAGAAGAATCTCTTCAAAAATGAAGAATCAACTAGAAAAGGTACACCTCAAACCCACAACACCCCTAACAAGTAGACCACAGACAGGAAGAGGGATGAGGATCTAGAAAAATATCATCAACGAACTAATTACTAAAAGGGACAATAAACTAAAAGAAGATTTAATGAAAGGACTAAATGAGAAACTCAAGAGATGAAAAACTGTTATGAAGGTAATAGACACACTTAAAAAACAAGTAATAGAACTAAAATCTTCAGAAATCACATCAGAGGAATGATGGAAGAATGTAATAATAAACTAACTTCTATAGGAAATAGAACCTCAGCTCTCAAAGAAAAAACTTCTGACAATGAGGATAGGCTGAGTAACCTTGAGCACACAGATGACAAAAAAGTGAAAAAACTCACAGGGCATGAACAGAACTTTCAAAATGTTTGTGAAAAAAATCAGGAAAAAAAACAATCTAAGAGCAATTGGGATACAAGAAGAAATTGAAATGCAGACAAATGAAATAAAGATCAATCTTAAAGAAATAGTTAAAGAAAAAATTCTCACTCATTAGAATAGAATCAGATATGCCTGTTCAGGAAACCCAACAGGCCTAATTAAATGAGAAGCTCAACAAGAAACATCATATTCAAAATGTACTACAAGGAAATCAAAAGTGAAATACCAAATCACATTCAGAGGCAAGCCGATGAGGATCACCTCTGAGTTTTCAACTCAGACTCTTGAGCAAGAAGATCCTGGAAGTAGGTATTGCAATCTCTGAATGACCACAACACAACTGAATACAATACCCACCAAAATTCAGCTTCAAATTCAGAGGGGAAATAGGAACATTTCACAATAAGATCAAACCTATTGCATTCATTAACAGAATACCAGCATTACAAAGACTTCTCATAGATAAACTCCAGATGGAAGAACAAGCAAACAATCCTCAAAACCCACAGAGGAAATTCAATAAAAGTACATGCTATCAAAAGACAACCAAAACAGCACAGAACTCACTAATAAAACATGATGACTATGAACCAAGTAACTGTCCTAACACTGAATATGAATGGTCTCAATGAACCAGTCAGAAGACACAGTAGCAGATTGGATAAAAAACCAAAATACAACAGTAAGCTGCTTACAGGAGACCCATCTTAAAGCAAAAGACATCCACAGATTGAGGGTGAAATTATGAAAAAATATCTTCCAGGCTTATAGTCAAGAAAGCAAGTTGGTGTTGTAATACTTATATTCAACAAAGTAGATTTCAACCATGAACTAACTAAAAGAGATAAAGAATACTACTACATAATAGTAAAGGGGATAATACATTAGGAAGATATAACCATAGTAAATATCCATGCTCAAAACATCCATGCTCCAAGTATGTGGAAAAAAATATTCCATGACATAAAACCACTATGCCCCCCTCACAATAATACTGGAGGATTTAATATTCCTCTATCACCAATAGCCATATAATCAAAGAAAAAAAATAGAAAACCATATAGAGATCTCCAGCCTAAACAACTCCGTGAATCAAATGGACTTAACAGACATCTATAGAATATTCCACCCCAAACTGGATGAGTTTATCTTCTTCTCAGCAGCACAGGTATCCTTCTCCAAAATACATCATATTCGAGTTCACAAAGGAAATCTGAGCATATATAAAAAGTAGATATTATCCCATGCATCCTATCAGATTATGACACCATGATTCTAGCAATTAATAGCAAAAATTATAACATAAATATATGTATAAATGTAAATTGAATAATACCCTATTAAATGAAGAATGGATCCAAGAAGATAGGAGAGCAAAAATCAAGAAATTTTTGAAAGCTAATGAGAAGACACAACATATGAAATCATCTGGGATAGCATGAAAGCATTCTTAAGCGGAAAATTTATAGCACTGAGTTCTTACATTACAAATCCGAAAAGATCCTGAATAAATAATTTATGCTACAGCACAAATCCCTACCAAGGAAAGAACAATCTAATCCCAAAGCCAGCAGAATGCAGGAAAAAATCAAGATCAGAGCTGAAATCAATGAAATGAAAAACAAAAGCACAATAAAAAGAATCAACAAAACAAACATCTGGTTCATTGAAGAACAAAATAAAATCGTGTGACACCTAGCAAATCTCACTGAAAGAAGGAAGGAAATAAAGCAAATTAACAAAATCACCATTGAATAGGGTGCAATCACCATTGACCCCATGGAGATCCAATGGGTTATGAGAACCTATTTTGAAAAATAATACTCCTCTACCTTAGATAATCTAGAAGACATAGATAAATTTCTAGAAACATAAAACATTCCAAAATTGATGCAAGATGATGTTTAAAGCATAAATAACTCAATAACAGGTACCAAAATCAAAATAGCAATTAAAAGCCTTAGAAATTAAAAGCCCAGGACATTATGGATTCCCCACTGAATTTTACCACTTCCATAAGGAGTAGTTACACCTTTTTTTATTAAGCTATACAAAGAAATTGAAAAGGAGGGACCTCTCCCAAACAATTTTCATGAGGCAGCCATAACCCTGATACCAAAACCCAACAAAGACATCAAAAAAGGAGAATTATACACCAATATCCCTGATGAACGTCCACGCAAAAATCCTCAATAAACTTCTAGCAAACTACACTCAAAAGCATCAAGAAGATAATTCATCATGATTAACAGGGCTTCATTTCAGGAATGCAAGTCTGGTTCAACATATTCAAATCAACAAATGTGATTCACCACTTAAACAGAATTAAAGGCAAAAACCATATGATCATCTCAATTGATGCACAGAAAGGCTTTGATAAAATCTAGCACCCATTTAAGATCAAAACTCTGGAGAAGTTAGGGGTCAAATGATCTTAACTTGGTAAAAGCCATATATGTCAAACCCTCAGCTAGTATAATACTAAATGGAGAAAAGTTGAAAGCATTTCCACTAAATTTGGGAACAAGACAAGCCTGCCTTCTCTCACCACTTTTATTAAATATAGTCCTCAAAACCCTACTTCGAGCAATCAGGCAAGAAAAGGATACCAATGGGAAAAAAAATATAAAGAGAGAAAGTGAAAGTATCCCTTTTGCTGATGACATGATCCTATATCTGGAAGACCCAAAAAAACTCCACCAGAAAACTGCCAAAGCTTATAAACAGATTTAACAAACTGTCAGGCTACAAGATCAATACCCATAAATCAACAGCTTTCCTATATGCTAACAATAATATGGCAGAAGAAGAAATCAGTCCCATTCACAATATCCTCAAAAAGAATAAAATACTTAGGAATTAATCTAATAAGGGAAGTAAAAGAACTCTCTAATGAAAATGACAGAACACTGAAGAAAGGAATTAAAGAAGATCTGAGAAGATGGAAACACATTCCATGTTCTTGCTTAAGCAGAATCAATATAACTAAAATGGCCATTCTGCCAAAAGTACTATACAGATTCAATGCAATCCCCATCAAGATACCAATGCCATTCTTTACAGATATAGAAAAAGCGATTCTCAGATGCATTTGGAACAAGAAACCCAGAATAGCCAAAATATTACTATTCAAAAAAGACAAAGAAGGTGGTATTGCAATACCATATAAAAATTACACTACAGAGCTGTAGTAACAAAAACAGCATGGTAGGGGCTGGAGTGGTGGCTGACTGGTTATGGTGCTTGCCTGGCATGCATGAGGATCTGAGTTCAAACTGCATCACCATGTCCACAGCAAGGTCTTAGAGAAACAAAAGCCACATTAAAAACTAAACAAAAATTTATTCTCTTTCTTTCTCTCTCTGTCTCACTGTCCCTCTTTCTTAGGAAAAAAAATAAAAACAAAAAACCAGCATGATATTGGTAACAAAATAGGAATGAAGACCAATGGAATAGAATAAAAGGCTCTGAGACAAACCCACAAATATTTAAACATCTGATATTTGGCAAAGGATCAAAATGTAACATGAAGGAATGAAAGCTGATTCAAGAAATGGGTCTGATAGCCATGTGTAGGAAGTTGAAATTAGATCCTTATCTCTCATCTTGCACAAAAATCAAATCTTAATGAATTAAAGAACTAGGAATTAAGCCAGATACCATACAACTGCTAGAAGAAACATTAGGAGTAACAATCCAACATATGGAAGTTGGCAATGACTTTCTCAGTAATACTCCTAAAGCGAAAGAATTAAACTCAAGAATTAATGAGTGGACTGCCCTAAACTAAAAAAACTATTGTTCAGACAAGGAATTGGTCAAAACTGTCAAGAGAAAACCTACAGAATGGGAGATAATCATGACCTGTGATTTCTCCTACAGGGGACTAATGTATAAAATTTACAAAGAATTCAAAAACCTTAATATCAAAAACATAAACAATCCAAACAATAAATGGGACTGAGAGCTAAACAAAAACTTAACAGAGGAAATTGAGAAAGCCAATGAATAAATGAGAAAGTGTACTTAATCACTAGTAATCAGAGAAATAAAAATCAAAAGTACTGTAAGATTTCACCTCACTCCAGTCAGATTGACAAAGATGGAGAATATAAGCAATAAGAGATTCTGGAGGGGTTGTGGGGAGATAGGAACACTGTTGGTTGTACTGCATACTGGTATAGCCACTCTGGAAAGCATTGTGGAGACTCCTCAAAACACTAGGGATTGATACATCATATGAACCAGCTATCCTTCTTCTGGGTATTTTCCCAGAAGAGTTAGATCCAGTACATTATAGTGACACAGCAAAATCGATGTTTGTAGCAGCTCAATTTACAATAGCTAAAGTATGGAATCCATCCAGATGCTCATCACTGGATGAATAGATCCAAAATATTTGGTATATAAATACTATGGAGTTCTACTCAGCTATTATAAATAACAATATTAGGGGGGAGAACATGGAATGGCATCAGCCTCAGCTTGCTTTGTCATTATGCATGTGTTCATGATTGTATGGCAAATATTCCCTCCTAAATGTAAGACTATCTTGAACAAATAAAAAAATATGCAAACGAAACCACTCATAGAAAAGTGTAGCCTAAACTAGAATCTATCCAAATCTCTAACAACAGGAGAATGTGTAAACATACTGTGGTAATTTGGATAATGGAATATTGCTAAGTAATTTAAAAGCAAAATACTGATACCCAACACAATAGAAATGAATCTTACAAACATAATTCTGAGGGAAAAATGACAGAAACAAAAGAGTATGTATTGTACCATTCCATTTTTTCTGGAAAATGGAATGGTGATATAACTCAATGCTAGAGGTAATCAAGAAAAATCAAAGTGACCAGTGGCTAGGGACATTTGAGCTAAGTTAACCTAGATGTCCCCAATGGGCCTTTCCAGAATGAATATTCTACGCTTTATGGTCATTTAAAATTGTTCAACAAAACTCAGTTTCCTAAACTTTGAAACTTAGATGCAACCATAAGAATGTAAGTAATTGACCTGGCAGCAATTATTATTGCTATTTTGACAAATATCTAAAATACAGTTTTTGGAAAAATTAGAAAAAAAAGTAATAACAATATTATTGACTTTGAAGGTAAATGAATTGCAATGGAAGAAATTATGCTCAGTGAATTAGCCAAACCAAGAGACTTTCCCTCATTTGCGGAGGCTAGACTAAAACCTAGTCTTAAGCAAAAGGTTAAGCTCATGTACTAGATTCACTAAAGTTGAAACAACACATACTCTAGGGGCACAATAGATATATGGGGGGAGGAGTCAAGAGGGAGGGACCTAAGGTGGAATTAATAATGTCACTTACTCTTTATTCACCTGAAAAGCCAAATAATACTTATACTATACTTAATTCTGAATAAAAAACGAAATATATAGAAACCGAGAAACATATAGATGAGAATGAGAGGCACCAATATGCATCCAGAAAACAAAATAAAGCAATATAATAATATGTAGTCCAGTGTTTTGAAATTCTTCCATTCACAAATGAAGAGCTATGATTCTTCTTGTTGACAAGAATGAGGAAGAACATCTTCCTACCCGCAGATGAGAGGCAGTGGGTGGAATGGTATTTCTGTCCCCTGTCTGTCCCTTTGCATACTCTATCTCAAAGAAGTTGAGTGACTTATCTACTGAGTATTTTTTTAAATCACTTTTGCCCTCTACTACGTGCTACCTAGAGGTGGGAGGTCTAGGATAAGTAAATATGTCCAGTTCTGGAATGTAGGAATTATTACACAAACTGGATACGCTGACTAAAAATAGGGGTTTCAGCTTGGTCATACCCATAATAAAGATGATCCTTGGGTCTCCACTTGTATTTCTTGTTCCTTATTTAACAGTTTGTTCAAAACCCATGTAAGGTAAAGATTAACTACTTATTGTGTCTCCTTTAGAGATCTTAAGTTGGCCCTCAAATTAGAGGTCCTATCTGGTACCAAAAAATTAAAAAGTAATAATTTTGTCCCACAGAGAAATTTCAGTGTATTAATTATAAAAATATCTAAAACTACTAGAAAGAAAAGTGAGATTTTTCTCAAAGGAATGACTGTTAGTTAAACAAACAGCAGGGAAAATGAAATGTAAAAACAAACACAGAGTTAGGAACACCTAGGGCTAGCCTTCATGTTATCAAGATTCTGTGTAACACTGCATGGATTACATAGGGAAGTGGTGGGAGATCAGATGGCCAGGGGCATGGAGCCATGTAGCGGTGACCTTGAATACCAAGTTCCCTTTGTGGAAACCATGGAAAAATACAAAGGGCCTTAGGAGTAGAGGACTCAATATATACCTGGGAGCAAGGAAGGTGATTAGCGTCAGGGAGAGACAAGAAGAGAAGGATGTTTCATGGCAGATCTCTCATTCTGGGTGCAAACTGGAAAGCATCTATGGGACATAAAAGTCAGGGTGGATAGAAGAAATTTGGATATCAGAATCAAAAGTATATGTCATATGATACAGAATTGTAAGTCATAGCATAGAAACAAAGGTTTGCAAAGGAAACTTGTTTCTACTAATATTTTCATTCCCTAATTTGTCCTTTTGCCTATCCTCTTATTAGGCTATTCTGGGTCTACTGCTTTTAAGCATGGATTTATCAGAGCAAAAATACTGTTCTAATCTTTCTGAGTTTTGTCCAAAGTATATATTTGAAGTGGAATAAAGAGGACCCTGAGGCTTGATGCAAAATATTCGAGGGTTTGGAGAAGTGATATACAAACTACCACCACTTGCAGGTTTAGGATAGATCATCCTAGGCTGAAGGAAGTGGAAAGGGATGGGAAATAAATTGTGAAATTAGACAGGTGAATCCAAGCAAAAGAGTTTCAGATAAAAGTGATAGAATTCATAGCAGGAAGTTACTGTGAGTTTCCAGGGAGGTAAGTGTTTAGATCCTTGGATGACAAACATCTACATAAATAAGCACATGACTGTTAGAGAAAAAGAAAAGTGATTTGTTCTAGAAGTGAAATCAACAGAGGGGCCCAGAAATAGGAAGAAAATGAGGATATTTTTATTTATTTATTTACCTATAACAGTGTACTTGTGCAAGTTAGAGTTTAAAGAAGAGAAAGAAAACACAGTATTAATGTTGGCAGCATTGATATGAATTTGTGATTCAGAGTGACTTATCTATTGAGTGTTTTTTTAAAAAAACATTTACGTATAGAAATAGCCCTTTCTAGAGGTGGTTAGCTCTAATACTGAGGCAGGAAATATATAAGCTGAGCCTGTATTATTGTGTAGTGGCAGAAAATGGAGAACTAGAATACACACACACACACACACACACACACACACACACACACACACATACATAGGCGTAATGATGAAAGCACAGAAGCCAAATGAAAAAGAGCTTCAAACAGCCAAAGCTGAAAAATTTGAGAATTAAATTAGTATTATAGCACAATGTGTGAAATGAACACCTGTGAGCAAATGCGGACAAATGATTGTATAAATAAATAAATGAGGGAGAAGAGGCAAATCTCCCTTGCAGAAAAATTCCAAATAATTTATGTAGATTCTTCATCTTCTAGAGTTGGACTACTACTCCCCACTTCTTGGATGTAGATGTGCACACTGACTTCCCTCTAAATGATTTATTATGAAAAGACAGGTGGATAAATCTGCCAAACACTATCTCTGCTAAGTGACACATTAATATCAATAGTGATAAGTCATGTTGGTCTCATGTGATGGAAATGGCATTTTGTTTCTGTTTATTTCTCCCAAAACCTATAAACAAAATCTAATCATGAGAAAAATACCAGACAAATTCCAGTTGAGGGACAGCCTAAATAAGACCTGACAATTTCTCCTCAAAGTGTCAAGATTAGCTAAAATACATTTGAACAGAACAGGAATACTTTTCCCTTACTCAGATTGACTGATCTCCTTTCAGTTCTATTATTTTTAAAATGGCCAAGAGACCAGAATGATTCAAAACTATGTGCAAAAGTGAAGACCTTGGATAATCAGATAACATACTGAAAAAAATGAAAACAAGAGACTCAAAGAGTAAAAATCATGATATTAGAAAATGGTACCTAAAATTTTAGGCATTATAATTTTCTGTATTTGCAGCAATAATTGGTCTCAACCTCAATTCTCACTTAGACTTCCTACCTCTTAGAGGAAAGCAAATGGGGAGTTTGAGTCAGTTTGATTTATGGTTGTCTTTTCTAAAAATTTCTTTAAAACTGTTAATAAAATGATTGTACATAAAAGCTATTTGTATTCCACTTTTTTCTGAAACTGATAAAAATTAATAAAAATATTAAAAATTGAGAAAAATAATATATTATTACATGAACAATTAAAAACATGATTTTTGGTTAATATTTGACATATATATTAGAGCCCTCTTATTTTTTGATATAAGCCCATAGGTGTATAGCTGCTTCCTTAAATATAGTTTCTCTGGTGGAAACCCCATTTATATTTTTATTTTACTTTATATTTTTTGTGGTGCTGGGGATTGAATCTGGGCCTTGTGCCTGCTATCTAAGTCCTCTACCATTGAGCCACATCACCTTCCCAGGGAGCCAGGGAGCTCCATTTTGAGTGAAATTTTAATCAAAATAAGATTTTATTAATATAATAATTTTACAAATTATACAAGAAATCAGAAAGAGCCATACATTTAGGAACAATAGTGTTATTTTTAAGTAAAACAAGTTTAATTTACTAAGAATATCTTCTTTAGCTTTTTAATTAGTGCATTATATTCAAGCATAATAGTAGGGTTCATTTTGACATATTCATAAATGCTTATAGCATAAATTCCTGTAGTTCAATCTTTAGTTGATTTGTCTTAGAAAATTTACTCTCACAACACATTGTCAATGATTTCCAATTTCAATTGTTCTGAAGTAGAATAAATATTAAAGGTATTTGTGAAATAATCTTGTTCAGACTCTTTCTAGATTTCTTTGGTTGCTTATATCTGATTTAATTTTCAATGACTCCTTGCCTTCCTTTCCAAAGCACTCAAATGAGTTTTAATAAGAAAATACTCTATTTTATAATTATGCTATTAGTTTACATAGGATTTAATCAAATTACCAGATAACGTAATGATATAAGTGGCACAAACAGATATGGATACGAACACAACTGAATTGTATTAAGCAATTGAGAGACTGAAGATGTATGTGAATTCAGCATAACCTAACATATCTTCTTTTATGCCAATCTTGAAAACCCTTTTACCTCAGACATATGCTAAATTTTCTTAAGCTCTTGCTGCTAATTACACCAGTTTTCAAAATTCTGTCTAGTAACAGCTAAGAAAATATCTATCTATTGGATGCTACTGGGACAATGTCTACTTTCCCCATAAAAAGGATACATGCAGCTGATCCTGAATTTTATAGACTTGAATATAAACATGATGAATACAGCTGCAACAGCTACCTTACGACTTTAGGTGACATTATGAGGACAAAATGTTAGCATGCCAAGGATGCTGAAAATAAAACTAGATTTTGGGTTGGTTAAGCAGCTCTACCAATACAGGCAAGCATTTACCTTTCTCTATTTCTTGTTACCTGGGAAAAGTAAATTAAAAAAAAAAAAGTCTATTCAACGAAATTAATCAATAGTCTGTCAGATCTGAAAAATTTCCTAACAGATACAAGATTCTAAACAAGTCCTCCTCAAAGTTTGATCAGTTTGTAGTACAATATTATAAGCAGTTCCAGAATGTAAATTGCCTATATCCCAAAACACATTATTTTTCCATAGTAACACTTTTTTGTTTGTTTGTTTGTCTAACACCTAGTTGTGTATGTGGTGCTGGGGTTCAAACCTGAGTCCTCAGGTATGACGGGCAGGTGCTATAACTGCTGAGCCACCACTCCAGCCCCATGGCAAAACTTGTTAATGAGCCATATGGTGTGTTGATTTACATGCTAGCAAAAGCTCCTTGTAGTTCTGCAGATTAGTGACAAGCAGTTGTAGACTGTCTGCTTAGAGTAGCACTATTCCAAATAACCCCTCTGAAAACTTCAGAAACACTATGTTTGTAATCTATGGTCCTTTTATGTACTGCTTGAGCTCATAGCTGAATTTTAAGTCATGTTGAAAAGATGGAGCATAGAAAATTTTAGAGGTGGGGAGATCCTGGATAAAGATCAGGTTCAAAGTACGTTGTCATTACGTATGCATGTATGAATGTGTAGGAATGAATCCCTTCAATATGTAAGACTATGTTGAACTAATAAAAAACAAATCAATAAAAGAAGATTTTAGAGGGTTTATTTTTCCTAATAGATTTGGCAAGTTTTACTGTCAAATCTTTATTGTGCTTTCTATGACAGCAATCTTTCTGTTTATAATTTTTCATATTCCTGCATCAAAGAATATATTTTTAGGACATTGCAAGTAGGAAATAGAGACTCACATTTAATGAAAGTATGACAGAAATGTAATGGAGATAACTAAGATGACAATGTGTTCATATCATGAAGGCAATGACAATTATGTCACAATGAACTTCTCTGTCAAATATATGTAGACTTCCCCATGTCATCAAATGAAGGTTCATCTCTAGAGATTCAAAAATGGAAAAGAAAAATGCAGCCTAAATTTGAGAAGATACTTGTATGATGTGCAAGAGTTTTTGGTCAAATAATCCAGAGAGAGAAAAAATTCTTATTAAATTCATCTAATCCTCTTGTTTAATTTTCATTAGACAATGCTATTTTAAGTCTTCAACATTATAGTCACTGCACTCAAGTTAAATATGAATATTTTAATGTAAAATATTGGCTATATCACAAGAATTCCAGAATTGAAATATGTTTGTAGAAGAGGGAATACTATATTGATAAAAAACAAAATGGGATCTGAGAACAGTTCAAGAATGATTGTAATTCTTGTAATTCAGAAACTATTATAAAAAAATAAATTCAACCAGGTATTGTGGCACAGGCCTGTAATACCAGGGCCATGGGAGGCTGAGGCAGGAGGATTACAAGTTCAAAGCCAGCCTTAGCAAATTAGCGAGGCCCTGAGTAACTTAGTAAGACCCTGTCTCAAAACTAAAAATTTTAAAAAGAGCTAGGGAAGAAGCGCAGAGCTTAAGGGCCACTGGGTTCAATCACCTGTACCAATATGTAAAATAATAATAATAATAATAATAATAAATTTAGAAAAAGCATAATAATAAAATATTCACAATTCCAAAATAAGATTATTAGTTCTAGATTAATTAAAGTAAAATTACATAAATGAATAGGAAAACAGAGCAAGAAATATAATACAGAAAAATTATGGCAATAATGAAACTATTTGTAATTGATTTCAAAGTAAAACTATTAGTTATACATTATCCAATAGACATAGTATGTCTAAATTAACCATCATGAAAAAGCTGTTGCTATGGTTAGTTTTTTAATGACTTAAAATTGATACATTTGTAAAATATAATAAAAACAAATTTCTAGAAACAAGGATTACATTCTTATGTCAGCAATGTCAAATTTGTACAAGATTTCTAAGTATGTGTGCTTAATTTTTACATGTATTTTGTCAAGAATTGGGAATAAAAAATTTGTGTATTAACACTATAGACTAAACCTTGAGTACTGACTGGATTGGGTAATTTTTTACCAAAGAATATTAATTACTTTCACAGTGATTTTTCTGCCATTACTGCCAGACTTCTTGTCAATATTTCTTAAAAAGTAGAAACATACAATAGGCAATGATACTTTCCATACTGCTATGGATTGATCAAATGCTTGTGCCCTCCCAAAGTTCGTTTGTTGAAACCTAGTCCCCAATATGTTGGTATCTGGAGTTGGGGTTTTTGAAAGACTGTGGAGGCGGGAATTCTTATAAATGGTATTAGTACCATTCTAAAAAATAAAAATTAAAAAGTCTCTCTCTATCCACCATGCAAGGATACAGCAATAACTCATCCTTATGCAAATCATGGTAAGGTCCCTTAACAAGAACTCAATAATGCTGGTGCCCTGATCTTTGCCTCTAGAACTGTTACAAATAAGATTGTTCTTTCAGAGACCCACTCAACAGTATTTTTTTAACAGCAGCTTGAAATGACTAAGAGGCAATGGAAGCTGACATGTGACCTGAACAGTCATTTAGTCACAAAAGAATTGACACTTCAAAGGCTGGTGCAGTGGATCATCAGTTTTAGTGTGTGCGGTGCTTGGTGAGGATTCGTGTTCAAACCCCAGCACCACATATACAATGAAGCGACTGAGCAATGAAGGCCACATGAAAAACTAAATAAAATTGATTTTCTCTCTCTCTCTCTCTCTCACTGTCCCTGTCTCCTTAAAAAAAAAAAAAAAAAAAAGAATTGAAACTTGAGTTAATTACCATTATAACCATTGTTGTGTTTTTTCTGAATTATTTTAGTCAGCTTTTGTGCTGCTGTGACTAAAAGAACTGACAAGAAGAATATTAGGAGGAACAGTTTATTTAGGGGTTCACAGTTTCAAAGGTCTTTGTCCATAGAAGGCCGGTTCTGTTCCTTGGGGCTAAAGGTAAAGCTGAACATCAGAAAGCAGAGAGAGAGAGAGAGAAACTCCATGCCAGGTAAAAAAATATACCCCAAAGGCATGTCCCCCATAACCCACCTCCTCCAGCCACACCATACCAGCCTACAGCCACAAGTTAATCCCATCAAGAGACCAACTTGCTAATTGAGTCAAAGTTCTCACAATCCAGTCATTTCACCTCAGCCTTCCTAGACTGTCTCAAGGAGATTTGGGGGGACACCTTTCATCCAAACCACACCACCAATACTGATAGTTGATAATCCTTACTAGCTAAAGTCATATTGCTGTAAATAACAGAAACCACCTCTGGCTATCTTTACCTTAGACAGCAAGGTATCTGTAGTGGATGGCAGTTTCAGAAAAATTGTTGAAGAGCCAAGATGGCAACCACCCACCAGCACTGACTCCGAGACGCTCCTGAGAATCACCTCACGCTGCAGGACTGCACATGGATTCCCACAGTAGGACAAAGCTCCCAGTGTGGGGGAACATTACCCCCACTAACTTCTTAACTCCAAAGGAATAACAAGATCCATTAGCAAATAAAAAGGAGGAAGTTTGTGGCACCCGCGTGACTGGCCCCACACCCGGGAGGAGGGGAGCTTCCCCGGAGGGGAGGAAACGGAGCAAGTTTCCTAATCAAATACCCTAATCTGGGCTTGAACTCCCTGATCTGACTGCTCTTCATTTACATGAACTTGGAATAAAGCTCTGGGAATTAGTCACTCACATTAGTGAACTTACAGCTGTTTGTGCCAGCAGCAGCAGCTGGCTCACCTTTGTGACGTTTCCCTGAGGGCGGGGCTGGCTGATCAGCAAAAAACAGTCTTGGGGTCTCAGCTGCCATGGTCAGAAAACCAGAATCTACTGCCCTGAGTATTGGCCATCTCCCAAAGGGGCTGTTTGGTGCTGGGATCTCCCTCTCTACCTCCGGTTGCTGCGGGTGGAGCTGGGGGAGGAGACGATTCGAAGACTAACCGCTTCCTCCCCTGTACTCTGAGATCCTGCTACTGAAGAAACACTCTTCAAAACGGGTATTTGCTTGCTATCATAATATATTGTGAGAGCTCTCTCAAAGAAAACTGCCACTATTGGTGCTAGTCATCAGCACATCTGTTTTAGTTGAAACGGACTAAAATCTGCACCTATAGCCTCTCAAATTCTTGCAGAACGGTCTGCAATTTTAGGTCTGTCTTAACCAAATAGCTCCCCATCACAAGAGCATCAAGAGAGAACCTACAGAATGGGAGAAAACCTTTGCCTGCTACACCTGGGACAGAGGTAATATCCAGAATATACAAAGAACGAAAGAAACTAAACACCAAAACCACAAATAATCCAATCAATAAATGGGCTACAGATCTTAAAAGAAACTTCTCACCAGTGGAAGTCCAGAAAGCCCATAAATATATGAGAAAATGCTCTACATCATTAGCTATAAGGGAAATGCAAATCAAAACTTCAATGAGATACCACCTCACTCCTGTTAGAGTGGCAAAAATGAAGAATACAATCAAGGACAGATGCTGGAGGGGCTGTGGGAAAAGAGGAACACTGTTACACTGCTGGTGGGACTGCAAACTGGTTCAGCCACTATGGAAAGCAGTGTGGAGAATCCTCAAAAAATTAAGGATGGAACCACCTTAGGACCCACCTATCCCACTCCTGGGTATTTTCCCAAAAGAGTTAGAATCAGTGTTTTATACTGATGTGGCTTCCTCAATGTTTATAGCAGCTCAATTTACTATAGCTAGATTATGGAACCAACCCAGATGCCCCTCACTCAATGAATGGATACAAAAACTTTGGTACATATATACAATGGAATACTACTTGGCCATTAGAGAAGATGATATTATGGCTTTTGATATCAAATGGATGGAAATGGAAAGAATTATGCTAAGTGAAGTATCCCAATCTCAGAGACTCAAGAGCTGAATGGTTTCTCTCATCTGTGGAAGCTAGAATACATGGGAAAGTAGTATGTTAGACGGCTAAGCTAATAATAACTTCAAATTGTATGATTCTTAATGCAACAGGGAAATGACTCCCTAGGATACTTGGATGTGTAGGCTGGGGGACAGGGTTGGGGGAGGGCTTAGGAAAATCACCTAGGAGACTGGAGGATGTGAATATATGGGGGAATCATCTCAGAAGGAGATCTCTGACCTCCACGAGATATCCATTTAACTTAGGGGTTCTTCTGGGGGAAACAGCAACATGGGGAACCCAAGAAGGGCATCCATGAGATGGCATTAGCCCTAGATAATGAAGTATATATACATTGGTTCTTGAATGTTTGATAATGATTCTGCCTCAACTGTAACTCTATATCATTTAATTAAAAAAAAAGAAGAATTGCTGAAGATTCACTCGTTTGTACTTGGGAGAATTTCAAGAAGAGGAATCACTGTAACCTTAGTTTCTGTAGAACTGATATACTCCACTAACATCTTATGTGAATGTGAAAATTGTACTGAAACACAGTATTATTTTAAGAGGATTAATTATATTGCAACTTATTTTCCAAATTAATTTAGATAATATATATTGTGCCATATATTTTGTTCTATTATATTTTCCAATTATAAAGAGGCTGAAGGTTTCCCAGGCTGGCAGGCATCCAGGAAAATTCTGAGGAGGACTCACACATAAAAGCTGCCCTACCTAACCACCTCACAGGCTCAGGAGGAATTAATAAATTTAAAATGGCCTTTCTGCTAAAAGTGCTATACAGATTCAATGTAATCCCCATAAATATACCAATGTATACCTGTCATTCTTTATAGATATAGAAAAAGCAATTCTCAATTCATTTGGAATAATAAGAAACCCAGAATTGATAAAACATTCTGGCAAAGATGAAGAATATAAACAATAACAGATGCTAGAGGGGTTGTGAGGAGATAGGAACACTAGCACACTGTTGGTAGAACTACAGACTGATATAGTCACTCTGGAAAGCAGTGTAGAGATGCCTCAAAAAATTAGGGATGGATCAACTGTATGAACCAGCTATCCCTCTGCTGGGTATTTTCCCAGAGGTGTTAGAATCAGCATATTGTAGCAATACAGCAAAATCTGTTTATAGCAGCTCAATTTACAATAGCTAAATTGAGGAATCTACCCAGATGCCCATCACTTGATGAATGGATCCAAAAGCTCTGGTGCATATATGTGTATGTATATATATACATACATACACACACACTCATATACATACATACATACACACATACACAATGACATTCTACTCAGCTATTAGAAACAATATTACAGCCTTTGAAGGTAAATGGATGGCAATGGAAGAAATTGTAGAGTGGAATTAGCTAAACCCAGAGACACAAGGGTCAAATATTTCCCCTCATTTGTGCAGGCTAAAACAAAACCCAGGCTTGAGTGAAAGGTCAAGCTTATGTACTAGATTCACCAAAGTCAAAGCAACACATAATCTAGGGGAACTGTAGATATGTGGTAGGGGGAGAGGGGGAGGGAAGAGGCAGGAAGGAGGGGAGAAGGAGGAATAATAGGGAGGGCTCTATAGGGGGAATCAACATTGTAGCTTACTCTACTCCCCTCAGAAGCCAAATAATACTTAATCATTTAATTCTGGAAAATGCATGATATTTTATATATATATATAATATATATACACATACATATACATATATGTACATATATACACATACATAGAGAGATTTATTATTTATATCTGTTATGGGGGAAAATATAGAAATGTCAAGAGACTGGGGTGTGGGTGATGTGGAGGTGATTCCGGATTAGGATCAGGGGCATATCATATTGTTACTTCATGGGTACTTATGATTGTATGACAACACAACTTCTCAAAATTTAAAAAAATAAAGAGACTGAGAAATTAAAACTTGTCCTGGTCCAGCTGGGTTCTGACCTAAGGGACGGGGTGGGGATGAGAAAAACCACCGGCTGAAGACCTGAAACGGTCTTTCTTTGTCCAAACTTTACTTTTCCTGTTTATATATCCATACTTTACAACTCTCTTTCAAGGCAACGTTCATTTGTACTGCTACGACAAAATGCCTAACATTAAATAATCTCAAACAAGTCAAGGCAACGCTACAAGACTCTATTTCAGAACAAACATAGACAGCAATTTCTCACAATTCTGAAGGCCGGTAAGTTCAGGAGCAAAGCATAGGCAGGTTCGGCTGCTGACAAGAGCTCATCTTCCAGAGGAGCAGGGACACCACATCCAGCAGCAAAGTATGAAAGCTCTTTCCCAAAGGAAGAGCTCTCAACTGCTGGCTGGAGCCTCTTTTTTAAAGGCCTTCACCCCACCCCCTCGAGGCCTCTCTACATTAGCTCCTTCATTGCCACACCTGGATTTCGGAGGCACACGTTTGATCAGTAGGCCTCTACGTGCACCCCTTGAAGGATCTAGAATAATTGGCAGGTGATACCAACGCAAAACGTCTGAAGCCCATGTTGATACCCTGTTTTTCAAGCTTAACAAAGCACAATCTAGCAGCCCTTCCCAAAGGAGCTTATGCAAACAGCAACAAGATCCAGGGCAGCTGATACAGGAAAGGTCAGACCCCAACAAAAACTCTATAAAACAAAATCATCATTGGGATATACAGAGGAATATTTAATTTTGCCTCTGTGACATAAAAGGGAGTATGATGAAACTACTAGAAAATCAGGCTTTATGTACATCAACTATTTTCAGACGTTAGGAGCAATGATCACAGGAATTAGATATTGAAGAGAAGAGAAACAAATGATGTCAACCCTATGACTGACGCAGTTTTCTAATTGGAGTAGTCTCCAGGCCACACAGAAAAAAGGGGAAACCCTAACAGAACAAATGGAATTATTGAGCTAGAGAATCATAATGCAGCATTTGAGGAGATGGAGGCAATCAGAATACATAGGATAGAATATCTGAGATAAGAGGGTTGCACAGAGAGAACTCTGGACATCTTAGGTCTCCAGGTATCTTTGCCTGAGTACTGATCTGAACATTCATAAGAATAAGCTACATCTCACATATTATAGAAAAAGCAACATTAAGGAACATTAAGCAGATAATGCCCAGAACTCATACAATGCTAGGAATAGTTTATGTTCCAATCATCATAATACATCCGTATAGGCCTCAGAAGGGGATTGTGTTGGTCAAAACAAGACTGCTCTATTCCCCTCTAATAAATTTAAAATTAAGCTCTGAGAGTACCAAATTCATGATTCATTTGCATTAACTACATGCCAGAGTAAAGACTACATTGATTTAAAGAGGTATTATAAAACGCAGCACCTGCAAATATAAAATTAAATTGTCATCCATCCAACTAAAAATTACTCAGCATGCAAAAAATGGAAGGAGATAAAGAATTACAATAATAAAAATATTAGTTGATAGAAATAGGTCATAAATTGATGAAGATGATAGAACAAAAGGAGGATATCAGCAAAATGGAGGAAGAAGAAGCCTCAAATCTTCTTCCTCCAGTTTATATACTCCATTCCCTTGATGGCATATGATGTAAAGCAGATTTCATATGCTTATTTGCCATCTGTATATGTTCCTTGATGAGGTACCTATTAAGGTCTTTTGATTATTTAATAGAGCTTTTGTATTCCTACTATTGAGTTTCAAAAATTCTTTGTTTATTTTGGGTTAAAGTCTTTTATATTTCTTTTACATGTGTTTTCTCCCTTCAGTCCCTTGTCTTTTCATTCTCTTGACAGTGTCTTTCAAAGAGTAGAACTTTTGCTTTTAATAAAGTTAAGCTTAGCAGTCATTTATTTCATGGATTGTGCCTGTGGCATTGCAAGAAACAGTCATAACCAAATCAAAATCATCTAGATTTGTACCTACATTATTTTGTAAATAAAATCTATGTTACATTTAGGCCTATGATTCCTTTTGAATTAATTTTTGTGAAGGATGTAAAGTCTGTGCCTAGATTTTTCTTTTAATGTAGATGTCCAGTTATTCTAGCACCATTTGGCAAAAGGTCTTTCTCTCCATTGTTTTGCCTTTGCTCCTTTTCCAAAGATCAGTTTAATATATGCATATTGATATCTGGGCTTTTTATTCTATTTTATTGATCTATTTGTCTGTTCTTTCACCAAAATCCGTCTTTCTTGATTACTATAGTTTTATAGTTTATCTTCAAATAAAGTATTTGAATTTCAGTTTTCAAAATTTTGTTGGCTATGCCCACTTACAATCCTGAATCAGTTCATCAGTATCTACAACATAACATTGAGAATGTATTCAATCTACATACCAAGCTGAGAAGAATTGACATCCTGACAATATTGAGTCTTTCTCTCCATGAACATGGGGTGGTTCTTGAACATTTATTTAGTTCTTTTAAAAATTTATTTACTTATGATGTTTCTCATATTTTGTTAGATAATACCTTATCTCATTTTGGGGGTACTAATGTAAATAGTTCTTTATTTTGAATTGCTAATTTTGCTTGTTCATTGTTAGTACATAGTGATTAACTGGTGTGTATCAATGTTGCATCCCACGATCCTGCCGAAATTGCCTTTTTTTCTTTTAAAGAGAGAAGGACAGTGAGAGAGAGAGAGACAGACAGAGACAGAGAGAATCAATTTTTATTGAGTTTTTCATATGGCTTTCATTGCTCTGACACTCAGTTGTGTACGTGGGTGCTGGGGTTTGAACCAGTGTACTCATGCATGCCATGCAAGCACTGTGACTGCCAAGCCACTGCACCAGCCCCCGTAGTTGCCTTTTAGTTCCATGATGTTTTGGCCAGTTCTTTTAGGTTTTCTACGTAGACAATCATATCAGCCACAAATGAAGACAGTCCTATATTTTCCTTCTAAATATACATACATTTATTTCTTTTCTTTGATCATATTTATCAAAAATAACTCTCTGGAAGGATACCCACTTACAAATAAATTATCTGTACCATTAATTAATATATACCAATTCTGATCACAGCTAATTGTTCAGAACTTTCTCACACATGACCTTATCCAACTAAAGGATAAGCAGAACATGAAATACTCCCACATGCTCAAATGTGAAGAGGACAAAATTATTTGGTGAACATCACTTGTGAGTATCAAATTTTATACTTCAGTTTCCACCTAGAGAAGCTAAAGAAATAAGAAAAAAAAGTTTCACCAACTGAATGTTTATGAATAATTTGCATATATCATTAAAAGAAAAAAGTAGAAGATAATCACTGTTACTTCTGTCTTAAGGAAATCAGTGATATAAATATATATCACAAAGCTAGTGATCTTTGTGTTTATACGGTATCAAAATTTTATAATAGACACATTTTAGTTTTATCATTAAAATATAAATAAAATAAGAGGTCCACCATGGTGGGCAATGTAACAGCTGCTTTTGTTCCAGCTCTCTGATCCTGCACTCAAACCCCAGGTGTGCTGCAGCATTCTGAAAAGGGCGTACACCCATTCATTAATGCTGGAATTTACTGCAGGACACCTGCAGACACTCAGAAACTCAGAAATCTATGAACATTGTCAGCTGAGAAGGTTTCAGCCAAACCCAGCAGAATGCCATGGAAATCTTCAGCCGGCCATGACAGCACACTATTGCTGTCTTTCGGCATGGGGGGTGGGGAGACAGAACACAGATTTACAGAGATTGCATTTTGCCACAGTGAACTCTGAATTTGGAGAGAATCCCGGTACCTGGCTAATCTTGAATCGCCTACAAACCTTGAGGGCAATGCCGTGTCTCTCAGTTGACTGCAAGGAGAAAGCTCAGTGACCAGAAGGAGCCAGGAGTGTCTTCACTAGCCCCCCATGAACCCACCATACCCCAAGGATGATTCCAGTGGAGTGGGAGCTAGGCAGGGCCTGATGTTAACTAACCCAGGGGAACCTAGCTCAGGGAAATGAGTGAGAGTACAGTTTGCCTCCTTTACCCACCCTGCATATGGGTCTCCCCAGTCTAATATTAAAACTCATCTACTTGGTCTGTGGGAATACCCCCCTAGTCAAAGACCAGGAAGCTTGGTGCTTGTGACCAGCAGAGGGAGCCCCATGACTGCCCTGGAGCCTAATAGCTATGTATCTCACAGCTTTTAGGTCCTGAAAGCTTGGTAAATGCCAAGCCTCTTGCAGTTTTAAGGTCCTGATAGATTTGTAAAGAATTTATCATGCAACTTTAAGGTTTTGATAGTTTCATAGAGACCAACTTCTAGCAACACCTTTGAGGCGGTTTCCATCCAACAAAGCCCCTAGGATGGTCGTTTGTCTACCTCTGACTTCTAGACTCTCATCCCTAGAAACCTGCTAAGAACCACAACCAGACAAGACATCATACCAGAATACGGGACTATAAAATCACACTTCAGGCGGTCTGCAAATATTGGCTTGCATGATGAAGAGAGGCATTCTCAGTTGAAATATTCCCATTTAGAATACTTTCTATATATTCTTCATTACTTTTGCTTTTGTATGTGCTGCGATGATGCTGATTGGTGACTAAATATATGTACATAGCCATACTAGCTCTTCCTCTTTTTTTTTCCTTTTTCTATTTCTTCTTTACCCTTCTTTTCCCTATCATTTCTACATTTTGAGCATTTCCTCAATGTAAATATTTCTCCTCACCTTGCTTTCAAGGAGAGCTGGATTGCTGATCAGTGCAGTTTGTGTGCAATATTCTGTTCCAATTGTATGCTTCCCCTCTACTTCCCTCTATCCTTCCTTTAGGTAACAACCAACTGCTATGCTCTCTCCTCTACCCTTCCTCAAACTAATAACATCTCTTTTTTTCCCATCAAATCCTTCACCTTCTCTATCTCCTCCCTGTTCACGCTCTATAATTACAAGCCTCCCTATACTGTCCTCTCATATTTCCTTTTCTCTCTTGCCTGTAAGCTCACCACCTCTTACCTAAAATTGGTTGTTACACCTTGAGCCCTTACCATTAATGTGATATAACCAATCCTGTTGTGAATATCAAACTTGTTCTCTATTGATTGCTTTAAGTTTGATATAGATAATGGTTAACTTTTGTTCTTGACAAAGGTAGTTGTTAACCCCATGATTGCTCTCACAGGTGGAAAATAACATTATAATAATTATAATAGGAACTAATTAACCAATTTAATACTGTTCATTAAAAGCACTGGTTATACATACTGCTTGTTTTACTATACCTTGTGGGGTGCTGGAAATCTTAAGTGACACTAATACCACACAGGCTAGGATATCTGATGATAATCTCAATTTTCTCAATAGCACCCCAACTCTAGCAAGGGAAGGATTGTAAATCCTGATCCATCAATTACAGCCCAAAGAAGAATAATCAGGGAAGGATTTCAGGATCCATCCCCTGACACAAACCCATACATCACATCCAGTGAAAAACCTCTAAACAAAGAAGACAATTGTTCACAAAAGATCACACACAAAATAAGAAGAAAAAGAGTCCACTTCACTTTAAGGATCAAGAATAAATTCTTCAAAACTGAAGAAACAGGCAAGCAAACTTCTCCCCCAAAACCCACAATTCCACAACTAAGGAGTCCACTGAGAGAAAGCTGGATGAAAGCCAAGAGAAAAGTAACAACATTCTGATTATTAAAATGATCATAGAATTAAAAGAAGATTCAATGAAGGAACTAAGAGAGCAGTCACAGGAGTTAAAAGATCACTTTGAAAAGAAATAGATATACTGAAAAGAAATGTAACAGATCTGCTAGAATTGAAAGGCACAATCAACCAAATTAAAAGAGCCCTTGATGATTTTAACAGACGATTAAACTCAGTAGAAAATAGAAGCTCAGGTCTTGAAGAAATAACTTCAGATAATGACAGATTAAGTCATCTTGAATAAACATAAGGTAGTAAAGGAAAAATCTTTATAGAACAAGACTAGAATTTTCAGAACCTCTGGGATGAAATTTGAAGACCAAATCTGAGAATAACTGGGATAGAGGAGAAGAGAGAGAGTTACAAACTAGTGACAAAAAGAACATTCTCAACAAGATAATTAAGGAAAATTTCCCCCATATCAGAAATGAGACAAACATGCACATTCAGAAAGCATATAGAACCCAAAATATACCAAACTCAATGAGAACTAAGACATATCATAATCAAAACATACAACAGATAACTTTTAAAAAAGAGAGAGAACATTAAAAGCTATAGGAAAGAAACACCAAGTCACTTTCAGAGGCAAACATAAGGATTACCTCTGATTTCTTAATTCAGATCCTAAAAGCAAGGCAGTCCTGGAATGGAATATTCCAAACCCTGTCAGAAAGAAAGAAAGAAAGAAAAAAAAAAAACAAAAAACAAAACCAAAAACCTGTCAGCTGAGTTTTTTTTTAACCAGCAAATCTTAGTTTGAAATTTGAGGTGGAAATAAAAGCATTCCTTGAAAATATCAAGCTAGCAGCATTCATGAGCACAAAAACAGCACGACAAAATACTCAAAGACAAACTGCAAATAAAGGAACAAACAATTCCCAAAGCCCACACACAGAGGTAGTTCAATAAAAATATAATCTCCTAAACAAAAACTTCTTTTGCTCAAAACACAGCAAAAAGTCACATAGGCAGTGAACCAAAATCACATATCTACTTTATAACACTGAGCATGAATGGTCTCAACAGCCAAATCAAAAGACACAGATTAGCAGAAAGGTTCAGAAAACAAACTCCAACAATACACTGCTTATAGGAGATTATTCCCACAGACAAAGAATTTCAGGTTGGAAATGAAAGGATGGAAAAACACATACCAGGCATTTGGTTGAAGAAAACAAGCTGAAGCTGCAATTCTTATATCCAACAAAGTAGATTGCAACCAAAAAATAATCAGAAGAGAAAAAAGAGGCCACAACATTTTAGTAAAGAGAAAAATACAACAAGAAGATATAACCATAACAATCATCTATGCCCCAAACATCAATGCTCCCAAATACATGGAAAAATACTTTATGGCATTAAGTCCCAACTGACTATAAAACAATAGTACTGGGTGAGTTTAATCCAACTTAAATACCAATAGACAGATGATCAATGTAAAAATATCAATAAAGACAATTCCAGCCTAAAGAACATTATAAATCAAATGTACTTAACACACATCTATAGAATACTCCACCCCAAACTGCTGAATTTCCCTTTCTCAACAGCACATGGATTTCCCCCCGCCAAAATCAATAATATTCTAATACATAATGGAAATCTTAGCAAACACACACACAAAAAAAATTGGTATAAACCCTTCTCTACTATGAAACATAATGGAATGAAGCTAGTAATAAACAAGAAAAATAACAGAAAGCACATAGATACATGGAGAGTGAATAATATTTTTTTAAGTGAATATGGATCCAAGAGGATATAAGATCAGATATCAAATTTTTAGAAACAAACAAGAATGAAGAAACAACATATCATTCTCTGGGACAGTATAAAAGCATTCCCGAGAGGAAAATTTATATCACTGAGTGCCCTCATAAAAAAATCTAGATAGATTTCAAATAAACAAGCTTATACTCCATCTCAAATTCTTATAAAAAGAAAAACAAACCAACCCCCAAACTAGCAGAATACAGGAGATAATCAATACCAGAGCTGAAATCAATGTAAAGGAAATAGAAAACATACAAAGAATCAATGAAATGAAGAGTCGGTTTTCTGAAAAAATAAATAAAATTGACAAACCAATAGCCAATCTCACCAAAAGAAAGAATGCAAATAAGCAAATCAACAAAAATAGGAAAATAAGAGATCACCCAAGACCTTGCTGAAATCCAGAGGAATATCACAACCTATTTTGAAAACCTATGCTTGGAAGCTGTAAAATCTGGAAGACATGGACAAATTTCTAGTCACATATGACATGCCTAAATTGGCACAGGATAATACAGAATCCCTAAACAGACCAATATCAAATAATGATAACTGAAACAGCAATTAAAATGCAACCAAAAAAGAAAAGCCCAGGACCTGATGGATTTTTAGCTGAGTTCTACCAGATCTTTATAAATCTAACAATTCCCTTTATTAGTTATTCTATAAAATCGAAAGAGATGGAACATTCCCAAATGCTTTTTTATGAGGCAACCAATATCCTGATACTAAAACTGGAAAAAGACTCATCAAGGAAAGAAATATACAGACCAACATCCCTGAAAAACATAGATGCAAAATTCCTTAATAAAATTCTGGCAAACTGCATTCAGAAACACATCAAAAAGATAATACACCATGATGAAGGGAGTTTCATTCCGGGGATGCATGGCTGGTTCGACATACACAAATCAATAAATGAGATTAATCACTTAAATAAAATTAATGACAAAACCAAATGATCATCTCAATAGATACAGAAAAGGTATTTGATAAAATCTAATACCCATTAATGTTGAAAACACCGGAAAAGCAAGGGATCAAAGGAACTTACCCTAACTTTGGAAAAGTCATTTATGATGAACCCATATCTATCACCACACTAAATGGCAAAAAAACAAAGTATTTTCAAAAAATTCAGGCATGAAGAAAGTATGTCCACTCTCACTACTCTTATTCAATGTAATCCTCAAAACACTAGCCAGAGCAATCAGGCAAGAAAAGGAAAACTAAGTCATTTGAATAGGAAAAGAAAAAGTCAAACTATCTCTATTTGATAGCAGTATAATCCTATGCCTGGATGCCACAAAAACCTCCACCAGAAGACTTATGGAACTTATAAATGAATGTAGCTAAGTTATAGGACATAAGATAAACATCCATAAATTAATAGCTCTCTATATTCCAACAGTGATTCAGTAAAAAAAGAAATCATGAAGTCCATCCCATTGGACTTCCTCAAAAAAATAAAATAAATACCTGGAAATTAATCTTACAAAGGAATTAAAAGACATTTACAATGAAAATTACAGAACAGTGAAGAAAAATATTGAAGACGACCTAAGAAGATGGAAAGACATCTCATGTTCTTGGATAGATAGAATCAATATAGTTAAAATCACCATTCTGCCAAAATTGCTTTATAGATTCAATGCAATCCCCATCAAAATCCAGATAAGATGTAATGCTTTACAATCTAATACTTTTTTTAGAGTTATAGTGGGAAGGGGAAGGGAGGGATAGGGAGGGTAATGGGGGGGCACTCCTGGGGATAATTGCAATATCCAGAATATATACACATTTTATATTATATTGTTAAAATCTTGTAAGGTTGTTCAAAAATAAAATAAAAAAAAACAAAAAAAATACCAATGACATACTTCACAGATATAGAAAAATCAATTCTTAGACTTTTTGTAAAAGTAAGAGATCCAGAATAGCCAAAGCAATACTAAGCAAAATAAATGAATAAATAAAAAATAGGAGGTATCACATTATTTGACCTGAAACTATCCTACAGAGCTGTAGTAACACAAACAGTATGGTACTGATATCAAAACAATCAAAACAGACATGAAGACCAATGGAACAGAATAGAAGACCCAAAGACAAACCGCAAATCCTGAGCCATTTGATATTTTACAAAGCAGGCAAACATATATCTTGGAGGAAAGACAGCCTTTTCAACAAATGGTGCTGGGAAATCTGGACAGCCATATGCAGAAAAGTGAGATTGGACCATTATCTCTCATTTTGCACAAAAATCAAACCAAAAGGGATCAAGTACTTAGGAATTAAACCAGATACCTTAAAACTGTTAGAAGAAAAAAAAATAGGATCAACAATCTACCATATAGAAGCCTGCAATGACTTCCTTTAGAAGATCCCACAAGTGCAGAAATTAAAATCATGAATCAATGAGTGGGATATCATTAAACTGAAAAGCATTGCACAGTTGAGGAATTAGTTAAGAAGTCAACAGAGAGCTTACAGAATGGGAGAAAGTCATGGCCAGCATCACCTCTGACAGGGGACTAATATCCAGAATATATAAACAAAAAATATAAGATCAAAACTACAAACTACCCAGTCAATAAATGGGCAAAAGAACTAAACAGTGCATGTTAACAGATGAAATACAAAAGGTCAATAACTATATGAAAAAATGTTCAGCATCCCTCACAATCAGAGAAATGCAAATCAAAATTACATTAGGATTTCACCTGACTCCAGTTAGAATGGCAAAGATCAAGAATACAAAACAATAGATTCTGGATAGGTTCTGGGAAGAAAGGAACTCTTATATTCTGTTGGTGAGACTGCAGACTAGAACAATCATCTGGAAAGTAGTATAGAAACTCTTCAAAGAATTAGGTTTGGAAACACTATATGACACAGCTATCCCACTCCTGGGTATTTTCCCAGAAGGAATAAAATTGGCATATTATAATGACACAGCTACATCAATGCTTATAGCAGCACAATTCACAATAGCTAATTTATGGAAAAACCCAGATGCCCATCAATGGATGAATGGGTCAAAAAATTGAATGACCAGCACACTCCCATGGACCCTGCCTAGAGCCATTCCCCAACACTGCTGCCACTGTGTGGGTCCCAAAGCCTCTGGTTCTGAACTGGCAGGCAAGTCCAGGACACCCGAAAGGAATCCCACCTGAAGATGGAGGACCCAGCCCTGCAGCCACTGTGTGGGCCCTCAGGCATTTGATCCTGGGCTTGCAGGCATGCCAAGGACCCAACTGAAGGCCCCCAGCTTGAGCCACTTCATGAAGCTCTGCCACTACTTCTGCATGCTGGCTACTAGATCTTTGGTCCTAGGCCACCACCTGTACCCAGAACACCCCAGAGGACCTCCATATATAGCTGCTCTGCCCAGTTCAGCCACTGCTGTGTGAACTCCCCAGGCATTTGGCCCCAGTCAAGCAAGTACGCTCTGGACAACTCTGGGGACTCCCATCTGCAGCCACCTCACCCCACCAAGCCACTGCAATTGCATGACTGTTCCCCCAGAATTCTGGTCCAGGACACCAACTTGAAACTCCTCCTGGAGCCACCCAGCCACAGCACATAACCACTAGGTCCAGATATACAGGGCACTTTCTTACTTTCAAAGATCCCAGACCCATCACGGCATGCAGGCAGACCCATTCCAGACAACCTTGAATATCCAAGACCATAGATCTCACCTATGCACCCCCACCGCTGAGCTTCTACAATTCAGTGGGCTGCCAAATCCATGTACTGGAGCCTAGACCCAAAAGGTGCTCCTAAAGGAGGCTCCAGGTAGAAGCAGCTATCTGGAAGAAGGTGGTCATCAGAGGGGTGTTGTCTGACCTGACCCTTTGACCTGCAAGGAGGAAGCACCTAAAAACTTACCTTGTTTCCCCACAGAGAACCTCAATTCAAAGATCCAGGAAAATCTATTTTTAAAAACGCGAAATCAAACTAGAAAAGGTTCACTTCAAACCCACAACTCCCCTACAAAGGAGCTTACAGATGGGGAATGGGATGAAAACCTAGGAAAAATTATCATCAATTTGATTACTAAAAGGAACAATGAACTGAAAGATGATTTAACGAAGGGACTAAGTGAGAAAACTTAAGAGATGAAAAACCCTATTATGAAGTTAATAGACATACTGAAAAAGGAAGTAACAGAGATAAAATCTTCAGTCAATCATATCAGAGGACTGATGGAAGAATTACATAATGGATTAAGTTCTATAGAAAAAACTCACAGAGCATGAGCAGAATTTTCAAAATGTCTAGGAAAAAAATCAGAAGAAACAAACCTAAGAGTAGTTCAGATATAAGAAACTGAAATGCAAACAAACAACATAAAGAACACTCTCAATGAAATAAGAAAAAATTTTCCAATTTTAGTACAGCATCAGATATGCTCATCCAGGAGGCACATAGGACACCCAGTAGGCCTAATCCAATGAGAAGCTCACTAAGACACATTATATACAAAACGAATAACAGGGAAATCAAGGAAAGAATATTAAAAGCTGCAAGAGTGAAATGCCAAATTACAACCAGAGTCAAACCAATAAGGATCACTACTGAGTTTTCAGTTCAGACCCTAGAAGCAAGAAGATCCTGAAAGGAGATATTTCATTCTCTGATTGACCAAAATCTGCCAGCAAGAATACTATACCTTGCAAAACTCAGCTTCAAATTCTACGTGAATTTAAGTACATTTCACAAAAAGATCAAACTTGTACCACTCGTGAACAGAAAATCAGCATTATAGTGATTCTCAAAGATAAACTCCAGATAGAATAAACAAACAATCCTCAAAACCCACAAAGAGATGAAATTCAATAAAAGTACACTCTATCAAAAAGACAACCAAGACAACACGGAACTCACTAATAAAACATAACTATCCTAACACTGAATGTGAATGGTCTCAATGCACCAGTCAGACCACACAGATTAGCAGATTGAATCAAAAAGCATAATCTAATAATATTCTGCTTTCAGGAGACCCATCTTCCAGCCAAAGACATCCACAGATTGAGGATGAAGGGATAGAAAAGCATTTACCAGGCTCACGGCCCAAGAAAGAAAGCGGTTGTTGCAATACTTATATCTGATGCACAAGATTTCAATCATAAATTAATCAGAAGACATAAAGAAGGCCATTACATCATAGTAAAGGGAATAAAACATCTGGAAGATAAACCAGAGTAAATCTTTATGCTCCAAACACCAATGCTCCCAAGTATGTGGAGAAAATACTCTATGACATAAAACCACTTATAGAACCCAACACAATAATACTGGGAAACTTTAATACTCCTCTATCACCAATAGACAGTTCATTAAAGCAAAAAAACAACAAAAGGGTCTTCAGCCTAAATGTCTCCATAAATCAAATGGACTTAAGGCATTTGGCTAAATATGCCTTCTTTTCAACAGCCCCTGAATCGTTCTCCAAAACAGATCAAATTCTAGCTCATAAAGGTGATCTAAGCATATATAAAAAGTAGATATTATTCCAGCACATTTATAACACAAAATATATGTGTACATAGGGATTGAACAATACTCTATTAAATGAAGAATGGATCCAAGAGACATGAGAGCAGAAATCAAGAAATTCCTGAAAGCAACTGAGAATGAAGACACAATATATAGAAAAATCTGGGACATCATGAAAAGAGTCTAAAGTAGAAAATTCATAGCACTGAGTGCCTATATTAAAAAACAAGAAAGATTATGAATAAATAAGATTATGCTCCACCACAAATCACTACAAAAGGAAGTATAATCTAATCCCAAACCCTGCAGAAAGCAAGGAATAATCAAGTTCTGAGCTGAAATCACCAAAATAGAATATGAATTTTAAAAAAATGAATCAATGAAATAAAGAATTGATACTTTGAAAAACTAAATAAAATGGACATACCCTTAACCAATTCCACTAAAAGAAGGAAGGATATGAAACAAATCAACAAAGTAACCAATAAAAAGAGAGAAATCACCACTGACCCCATGGAAATCCAACACATTATCAGATCTTGTTTTGAAAAACTACACTCCTCTAAATTAGATATCTGGAAGACATGGATGATTTTCTAAACGCATACAACATCCCCAAATTAATGCAGGATTATACTGACAGACTAAACAGCACAGTATCAGGCACTGAAATCAATATAGCAATTCAAAGCCTTCTGAAGAAGAACAGCACTGTTGGTGGGACTGCAAGCTTGTACAGCCACTCTGGAAAGCAGTGTGGAGACTCCTCAAAAAACTAGGGGTGTGGGAGAGGAGTCAAGATGCCGATCTAAAGAGAGAGGAATTCCCCAGCAGCTCTGATACTAGACGGAAAATCCCCAGTTCATTTCTAGTATTTTGAGGTGTTTTTGGGGGATTAGCATCTTGAAACCCCAGTCCTAATTTGCTCATGGATTTGAGGAGCAGAGACTTAGAAGAAACAAGTGGATTATTATTATTTTTTTCTGCCTAGTTGGGATGCCGTGCGTGGCTTTCTTTGTTTACATTCCACCTGGGAGTGGGGGAAGAGTCTAGCAGCTTGTGAACACATCACCACGGAGAAGCCTCTGTGCTTTGAAGATAGCGCTATTGCAAAGTGATATCCCATGCTTACACTCCATCTGATGGTGAGATTGGTGTCTGGAAGCTGCCTACAGCCAAGCCTAGTGGAACAGGCTGCCGTGGAGGCATTGGGGGGGTGTGAGCCGAGCCTTAATCTTTAAGGCCCTAGGAGGCTTCCACTCTCCAGACTGGGGCCAGCTCTCCTTGGGACTGCAAAAAAGGCTTTTAAAACTGCATCTGGAGTCTACCACAGACTACAGGCTGAATTGGAAAGAGAAGGCTTGACACAGGCCCCGATTCCACTTTCCATACATAACACGTTTGGGTTTGTGGAGTAAAGGGAAGCATTGCTCAGCCCTAGCCACCCCCACCCCAGCCAGAAGGATCACATTACAAGTTAAGCCCACTAATATTTTGCCCCAGATCTGATATCACAGGAGTCGGTTTCGGTAACCACCAGCAGTTGGAGCATTGAAAACATAAGACTTTGGAATTTCAGAACCCCTGAAAGTCCTAAATGAATGACCCTGACTCTCATACTCAGATGGACAGTGAACATCTCCTCCCAAAAGGATCAGATATACTTTTACTGACTATACTTAAAAGGTTGTTTTTTTTTTTTTTAAAGAGAGAGGGGACAGTGAGAGAGACAGAGAAAGAGAGAAACAACTTTATTTAGTTTTTCACATGGCCTTAGTTGCTCCAATACTTAGTTGTTGTACGCGGTGCTGGGGTTTGAACTGGGTCCTCATGCTTGCCAGTCAAGCGCTGAAATCGCTGAGCCACCGCTCCATCCCCTTTACAAGTTTTTATTATTAAGAATTTTATATTTTTCAACTTGTTTTTTCTTTCTTCATTTTCTGCCTGTTCTAGATGTGTATTAATGCAATAACTGGAAATGTTTATTGGTTCTTCAACATATAAAAATAGTAGCTGTTTTTGTTTCCCTGCTCTTTTAATTTCTGGGAGGGGTTATCTCCCCCTTCTTCCCTTTTTTTCTCTTTTTTCTTTCTTCTTCTTTTAAGAAAAAAATAATATTTTTCCTGTTTTGACTGCCTGTTTTTAGGATTCTTTCTCTTTTTCTTCTTCTCTATCTATTGTCTCTTTTATTCCCTCTGTCTATCCTGTCTGTCCTTGTCTTCCTTCCAGAGAAGAGGGATTCTGGTCAGTGCATATAGTATTTGAAGTATATTGTGCCTGACAAGCATAATTCATCAGGGAGAACTTATGCCCTTAAGTGATCACCCAAATCTCAGTAATAACTTTTTTACTCTTCCTACATTAGGCCACAGCTATCCTACCTTCCCTTCAGATCCATATTTTCTTTTCTTCTTTCTTCCTTTTTTTAAAAATTTAATTATTTTTTTAAAAAATTCTATTCCCTTTTTTCTTTTTATCAACATCTTTTTCTTTCTACAACAAATCCTTTACCTCCTCCATTTTCTCACTGTCCACAGTTGATCAATATAATCTCCTCTCTAAATTTCACTTGCATTACCCTCCCTCTCTGACTGCAAATTAGTTAACTCTCTTCAACCCCCACTATTAAGGCTGCATAATGATTACTGCTGTGATTGTCAATCTGAATAACACTTGTTTGTTTTTGAAGTCTGACATATCTGATAGTTAAATGCTAGTGTTGTTGAAAATATCGATTATCACTACCATTAGTTTCATAGGCTGAATTCAAAAGTCTATTATAGTCTGTTCTAAATAACTAATTTACTACTGTTTATTGAAAGCTTTGGTTGTACATATTGACAATTTTCTATTAGCACATGAGGTGTTGGAAATTTGTAAGGGTAACTAACAGTTCACAGTAGAGGGTAGACTTCTAAAAGCAACTTTCCTGACAACACCTCATTTCAAGTAAGGGACTGGACAGAATCCCCAATCCAACTGCTTAGTCTTTAAGGCGGGGGTAGGAAAAAGAACAACCAAGTCTTATATTGCTTCCACAAAGGGTTCTTCAGTCAAATAAGAGAGAAGAATATCTTCAGACATGAGAAATCAAACTCAAAAAGAGGTTCACATCAATCCCATAACTCCCCTAGTAAGGGGGCTATGCCCGGGGACCAGGATGAAAATCTAGAACAATTTGTCAATGAGCTGATAACAAAAAGAAACAACAAATAAAAAGAAGAGATAATGAAGGGAATAAATGAGAAAACTCAAGAGTTGAGAAACTCTATCATTAATGAAATCGATTCTCTCAAAAAGGAAGTATCAGATCTAAAATCTGCAGTCAATGACATGAGAGGGACCACGCAAGAGTAGACTAACTTCAGTAGAAAATAGAACCTCTGCTATTGAAGAAAGAACATCTGACAGTGAGAACAGGCTGAACAAGCTAGAGGGCACCAACAACAAAAAAGAAAAACAACTAAAAGAACATGACCAGAATTTTCAAAATGTCTAGGATGAAACGAGCAGAAACAATCTGAGAGCATTTGGGATACATGAAGAAATTGAGACATGCACTAATGGTATGAGGAACATCCTCAAAGAAATTGTGAAAGAAAACTTTTTTCATATAAAAATAGAATCAGACATGCTCATCCAGGAAGCTTACAGGACACCCAATACGACTAATCAAAGAAGAAACTCACCAAGACACATTATATTCAAAATGTACAACAGGGATACCAAGGAAACTATATTAAAAGCAACAAGGGAGAGACACCAAATCACATTCAGAGGTAAACCAATAAGAATTATCTGTGACATTTCAACCTAGACTCTGGAAGCAAGAAGGTCTTGGAAATATATCTTTCAATGTCTGAATGACCACAACATACAGCCACGAATTCTATACATGACAAAACTCAGCTTCAAATTTTATAGAGAAATAAGAACTTTTCATGATTAAAAAAAAACTGGTAGCATTTGTAAACAGAAAAACAGCCCTACAAAGAATTCTCAAGGAAAAAATCCTGACAGCAGAACAAGTAATTGATACCCAAAACCCACAAACTGAAGAAATTCAGTAACCAAGACAACTGCAGAACGAGTTAAATAAGATGCATTGACTATGAACAAATTACACACTTCTATTTTAACACTGAGTGTGAATGGTTTAAATGCATCACTCAAAAGACACAGACTTGCAGATTGAATCAAAATCCAAAATCCAACAATATACTGCTTAAAAGTAACTCACCTAAAAGGCAATGACATCCACAGATTAAGGGTGAAAGGATGGAAAAAAAACTCTACCATGTGTATGGCCCAAGCCGGCATCACTATACTTATATCCAACAAAGTAAATTTCAAACATAAATCAATCAGAAGAGACAAAGAAGGCCACTACTTAGTACTAAAAGGAACCCTACAACAGGAAGAAGTAACCACAGTTAATATTTACTCTCCAAACAACAGTGCACCCAACTATGTGAATAAATTACTTAATGACATCAAACCACTCGTGGATCTCAACACAATAATACTGGGAGGCTTCAACATTCCACTGTCACCATTAGGCAGATCATCAAAACAAAAAATCAGTAAAGAAATCATCAGCCTAATAAATAACTCCATCAATCAAATGGCCTTAATAGACATATATAGAATATATATAGAATTTTCCATCCCAAGTTAGCAGAATACACCTTCTTCTCTGCAGCACAAGGATCCTTTTCCAAAATAGATCATATTCTGGTTCATAAAGATAATCTCAGCAAATATAAAAAAGTAGATATTATTCCATGTATCCTCTCAGACCACAATGCCATGACCCTAGCAATCAACAGTAAAAGTCATAACAGAAAACACACATATTCATGGAGATTGAATAATACTCTATTAAATGAAGAATGGATCCAAGAATACGTTAGCGAAGAAATACAAAAATTTTTGGAAGACAATGAAAATGAAGACACAACATATCAAAATCTCTGGGACAGCATAAAAGCTTTCCTAAGGGGAAAATTCATAGCACTGAGTGCCCACATTAAAAATGAAGAGAGATCCCACATAAATAAGCTTATGCTCCATCTCAAAGCCCTTCAAAAGGAAGAACAATCTAACTCAAAGCCAGCAGAAGACAGGGAAATAATCTTTCTCTGGCCATAAACCTGGTATATTTTTTTCCATCTTTAATCTGTGGATTTCATTTGCAGTAAGTTGTGTCTTTTATAAGAAATAAATTGGGGGCTCGAGTGGTGGCTCAGAGGTTACTACGCTTTCCTGGTAAGTTCAAACCCCAGCACCACATACACAATGAAGTGTCAGAGCAACGGAAGCCACACAAAAAACTAAATAAAATTGATTCTCTCTCTCTCACTGTCCCTCTATCTTTAAAAAAAAACTGAAATAAGTTGGATTGCGTTTTTTTAAATATATAATCTTCTAATCTTTTGATTGGTGGATTGAGACTATTCACAGTGTTCAGATAGTTATTTGGTTGTGGTTCATCATCATCATTTTTTATTAGTAAGTTCTGTGCTGTCTTGGTTGTTTGTTGATAGCATCTACCTTTATTGAATTTCCTCTGTTTGTGGTTGTGGTGGAGTGTTTATTTTCCTATTTGGACTTTGTCTTTGAGAATTTTTTGAAATGCTGTTTTCTGTTCATGAATGCTGCAAGTTTGATCTTATTGTGAAAAGTTCTTATATTCCAACCAAATTTGAAGCTGAGTTTTGCTGGGTATCATATTTTCAGCTACATTTTGTGGTTGTTCAGATGTTGAAACATCTCCTTCAGGATCTTCTTTCTTCTAGAGTCTGAGCTGAAAAGCCAGGTGTGATCCTTATTAGTTTGCCTCTGAATGTGGTTTGGCATTCCTCTCTTGTAGCTTTTAATATACTTTCCTCAATTTCCCTATTGTATATTTTGAATTGGATGTGACTCAGTGAGCTTCTCACTTGATTAGGCCTATTGGGTGTCCCATAAGCTTCCTGGATAAGTATATCTGACTCTTTTTTATACAGGAAAATTTTTCTTTAACTATTTCATTGAGAAAGTTCCTTATACCATTCATTTGCATTTTGATTTCTTCCTTTATCCCAGTTACTCTTATATTGTTTCTTCTAGTGTTATCAGAGACATTTTGAAAATTCTGCTCATGCTCTGTGATTATTTTCTATTTTGTTCTCAGTGTGCTATAGCTTGCTCAGCCTATCCTCATTGTCAGAAGTTCTTCCTTCTATAGAATTTGGTCTGTTATTAAATTTTTCTGTTGTTCCTCTGATGTGATTGATGGCAGATTTTATCTCTATTACTTCCTTTTTCAGTATGTCTATTTCTTTAAAAATAGTTTTCATTTCTTGAGTTTTCTCAGTCCCTTTGTTAAATCTTCAGTTCATTGTCCTTTTAGAATTGAGATTATTGATAATTTTTTCTAGATTTTCATCTCGCGAACTGTCCATCAGCTCCTTGTTAGAGGGGTTGTGGGTTTGAGTTAAACCTCCTTTAGTTTGATTCTTTGTCTTTGAAAAGCTTCTGGATCTTTGAATTGGGGTTACGTGTGGTAGCAAGACAAGTCTCTGGGTGCTTCTTACAGAGAAGTGCTAGGTCAGACAACTTCTCTCTGATGACCACATTTTTCTAGAAATCTGTTTCTGCTGGGAGCCTTGTTTTGTTGCACCTTTTGGATCTAGGTTCCAGGACTCAGATTTGGCACCTGGTGGAGTTGCTGGGCAGCAAGCTCCATTGTGGTAGCTAAGCAGTAGGGGTGTATTTCTGGGTCCTAGGGTCCCAGAGATCTGGGGTGGGCCAGAACAGACAAGCCAATCAATGTGCCACACTGGGACCTGGGATCCTTAGCGATGGTATGGACCCATTATATCTGCACTTAGTCAGTGTGCGTAACAGCTGGCTGGTGTCTGGATTGTGATCCTTGGGAATGTCCAACACTCTGGCCAGGGCAGGGCCAGAGTACTGGGTATGCATATATGAGGAGTGGGTCTGGGAGGGAATTCTTCATTCTCCTTAAATTGATGTGGATTCTTGGCCTGAGAGCTCTATTTGGCTGTTCCTTTTTAAGTATTTCCTACTGGATTCAGAGTTTTATCCCATCCCTTACTTGGGTTGGGGTATTGTCAGGAAAATTGAGTTCAGAAGCCAAATCCCTAATCTGTTAGTGAGATTTCCAGCTCCTCATAAGCTATTGTAAGACCATCAATATGAACAACCACTGCTTACAATAAATGGCATTATTGATTGTTTAGTACTAACTGTATCTTTTACAATGTTAAATTCCACCTATGAAACAAATGATAATGTTAGCCATTACTTTGGGCCATAACATTATTTAACCATCACCTATGTCAGGCTTCAAAGCATACAATAGTTTTTGAGTTCGGCATTCACAGTGGTAATAGTTAAATAGCATTAATAATGAGAGATCAAATTTTGTAAACTAATTAGAGCTAAGAAGTGATAAGCTTACAGATGCCTGAGAGAGAAGGATATGTAAGAGGAAGTTAGAGAGGAGACTGTAATATCTGAGCATGAACAAAGAGAAAGTAGAAGAGGTGAAGGATCTTCTGGGAGAGAAGAAATAAACAGGGAGAAGAGACAGAGTTACCAAAGTAGATGGTGACAGCATAAGAAAGGGTAGAAGCAAGTATAAGAACACTTTACAACAGGGGCACAATACTAAATGTAGTGATCCAAATCCTAACTCTCAGCAGGCAGAACAAGGGTAAATATTTACATTGGAGAAAATGCTCAGGAATGAAGGGAGTAAGAGAGAAGAAGTTAAGGGGAAAACCAGAAAATAGGGGGGAAAAACAGGAAAAACTCTGAAAAAAACAATAAAAACAAAAGAATACAAAAATAAAAATCAAAACAGCAAAAACAAAACTCAGCTAGTATATTTATGTCTGTGAACCAATCAATTTCTCCAGATGGCATGCAAATACATGTCAAAAACAAAAAAGATTCTCAATGAAAAATTGGAACTCTGTTCACTGGGGTTTTCTCTCTACACATTGGGAGCAGATGCTCACTGTCTGCCTGAGTTTTGTTAGCAGGGTCCCTCAGTCTGGAATTATGTGACTCAAGTAGACAACTGGATGTCTAGTTCAGTCTCCTGGACTTTCTGGGTGGTGGCTTCCCTGAAGTGATCAGGTTAATGAATGCCCCAAGGGCTGGCCTTTGCCAGCCTCCCAGGAGATCTGAAACTCAGGAGACTTCCTGGATTTTGGGTGCAGGGGTAGAATGCAGACCAGTGCTCCCTCTGCTGGTTACACACAGTTCCTCCAGGTTTTCTGTGCTCCAACTGTGGTCTCTTGAGGCTTCTCTCCTACCTTAGCTCATCATGTGAGCATTCCAGTTAGGGTTGGGGGTGGACATTGCTGAGTGAGGCTGAGAGTGAGTGCAGAGAGGAGCCACAGGCTTTGCAAGCCTTAGGGAGCAAGCGGGTGCCAGGAGGGAGTGTGAAAAGAGTGCGGGAGAGTGCAAGCAGAGCAGAGCAGGGGCTTAGTCAACTGCGGCTGACAAAAGTGTAAAACAATTTAACCAGGTCATTTAGAGGCCTCATTTTTGAACGTATTTGAAGTAGCCCTAAATTCTCGTTTTCTAAGAACAAAGAACGAACCACGTTTCATACCGCCGGATGGACTGACCCTTAGCAAATAAATAGCCAATCAGGAGCTGAGGAGTCAATTCCTAACATACCAACCTATATATGGTGAAGTCCAAGACAAAGGGTACCATGGCTGATAGCACTAGATCATACATGTTAGAAGATCAACCAATCCTGTATTCTGCTTTGTTTGAATTTCCCGCTTCACTGCGAAACTCTATAAAAGTATCCCTGTATTGGGCTCAGGGCTCTCTCTTTCTCCCTGAACCTGCTGCATCCGTGATGGTGACGGAGAGAGCCCAGACTCGAGTCTGCAATAAAGACCCTCATGTGTTTGCATCAGATTCGGCTCCTTGGTGGTCTTTGGGGACTTGAGACTCGGGCGTAGTAAGGCTACCCTGCACTCCAATAACCTGAATCGCCGAGTTAAGTGAAGACTGGGCCTGTCCCACACTACCTCTTCTAGGTTCAGCCTCTGAACCATGGCTGGCTACTGGCAGAATTGTAGAGTGGTCTGCTCTGAACTTGGCTCCACCCACTGGACAGTCTTTTCAAAATGACTCCTGATTCTCCTACTTGTAGGCAGCTAAGAGACACTATTCTCCCCTTATGCAGTGGAGGTGTACTAGGGTGTCTCCAATTGGACCCAATGCATGGTTCTCTTTAGAATTCAGCTTCTTTCTCTGAGGCAGATCAGATGGCACATTATGATTCAGCTCCTTCCCCACTCCCTTGCTGATTGGGAGCAATGGCCATTGCAGCTGTCATGACCTGACTGGGATGGATAAAATCCCTCTTTTCCACTTGCTGCACCCAAATCTCTGATCCTCCAAAAATCTCCCCTAACTAGCACTGTGCTCTGGTGATGATATTCCCCTAAATGCATCTCACAGAAATGGAGCTTTCCTGTAGTTTGTTCATCTAGTCATGGAACCAAACAAGAGAAGCAGCCTTCCTGTAACTCATCATCATGGTATCCCCCCAAACCCAAAGTCTTTAAGGGTTGAATGTTTCTGTCATATGTAGAAGCTAGAATAAAACCTAAGATAGGATGAAGTTAGTTAAGTTTATTTAATATATCCACCCAATCTGAAGTAACACAGAAGTGTGGGGACTATGAAGGAGGGCTAGGGGTAAGGGAAGGAGGTGAGGGAAGTAAAAAGAGGGGTGTTCACTACTGTAGAGTACAGTTGATTACCATGAGAACCCCAAATTCACCTAGGCAGGCATATAAATCTAATAATTTCAGTGAATAAATTACATGTATATGTTCATTTATATCTTGTTACTTGGGGGAACTACAGAGGAGACACAAGATCGGTTAAAGAGAGAAGAGGGAGAAGATCCTGGACAATGATCAGGTTTAAGCACCTTGGTCCCCACGTATGCATGTATGAATGTGAACCAACAAATCCCTTCATTACATAAGAAGTTGCTGAACCAATAAAAAATAAATTAAAAAAAAAAGGTCTGGTACATTCAGCTGAGAATTCATCAGGTCCCAGGCTTTTCTTTTTTGGAAGGCTTTTAATTGCTGTTTCAGTTTCATTACTTAATATTGATTGATCTGTTTACGTTTTCTGTATCTTCTTGACTCAACTTGGGCACGTCATATATACCTAGAAATCTGTCCATGTCTTCCAAATTTTCCAGTTCATTGGAGTATTCATTTTCAAAATAGATTCTGATAATACTCTGGATTTCAGAAGGGTCTGTTGGAAATCTTTTCATCTCTGATATTGTTGATTTCTGTCATCACTTTTGTTAGTTTGACTAAAGCTTTGCCAACCTTATTTATAACTTCAAAGAACCAACTCTTCATTATATTTATCCTGTGTATTGTTTTCTCATTTTTAGTTTCATTGCCTTTAATTATTTCTTATCTTCCACTGAATTGGGGGTTAGTTTGTCTTCTTTATCTATTGACTTGAGGTGGAGCATAAGTTTATTTATCTGAAACACACTTTTTTAATAACTTATTTTTTAATGTAGGCACTCAGTGGTATAAATTTTCCTCTTAGGCCTATTTTCATAATGTCTCAGAGTTTTGATATATTTCTGCTCTTCTTTGCTTCTAATTTTTTTAATTTCCACTGTCATCTTTTTTTGATCCATTCTTCATATAAGAGAGCTTTGTTCAATCTTTATGTGTTTATGTGGTATGGTTATTTTTCTTGCTGTTGATTTCTAGTTTCTTTTACCTTATGATCTGATAGGATATATGGGATTATATTGATATTTTTATATTTGCTAAGAATTACATCATGGCCTAGAAAATTATCATTTTTGAGAAAGTTCCATGTGTAGCTGAGAATAATGTAAATTCAGCTGTTTGGGGGGTGGAATATTCTGTAGGTATCCATTTGTTCCATTTGATTTATAGTGATTTTTATGTTGGAGATAAATTCATTGGTTTTATGTGTTGATGACCTGTCTATTGGTAATAAATGTATATTGTAATGCTGCTTTTTCCTCAGTAATTAACATCTGAGTACAAGAGTATCAGCAAAAGTCTCATTAATGCAAAAGGTGTTCAAAATATTATGCTATCATGGAACACTTTCTACAGGCATACAGTAGGAGAAAGTGCACTAATCGCATTCTCATTGTGCAAAAGTGAGAAAAAAATTGGCACCTTTAAACATAGCCCAAAGGCATTTAAATGTCAACTACACTACCTTTTCTTTTTTTTCTTTCTTTTTTTTCAGGGCTGAGTACTGAACTCAGGGCCTTGAGCATGCCAGTCAAGCGCTCTGCCACTGAGCTAAGTCTCCAGCCCCTCAGCTACACAATATTCTTGCCAAATTCACTCCTTTTCAGTGATTGCAAAAGGAGATGGTAGAAAATGTTGAAGAAGCAGAACCCCTTATAGGACGTACATTTAAAACTACACAGTTGACTGAAAAATTCTAAGCTACAGTAATCTATAGGAAGTGAAATCCCCAAATTTGAATCAGAATGTGTAATGAAACATGTTACTGAAGAACTTGTATTTCATTTGCAAATGGACAAGAATTAGAAAAATGGTCAAGAGGTATAGTTATATAGATTGTTAAAAATTGGATAATATATTTTTGAGCAAAGATATAGACATAATAAAGACTACATCTATAAGCTCTTTTAATTGAGCAGTTCTTAGTTCTCTCACTTATTGTTTCAAGTAACTTGCAGAAAATTATGTGTTTGGGATTCCACAAGCTTGCAGAAGTCAATATTTTCAAACAGCCATTGATCAGGAATTACTAAAAGCATGAGAAACAAAGCCATGGAAAATGGAAATTACTGTAACTATGAATGAGAACAGTATTTCCTAATAGCACTAGCATGTCAAATGAAATTACAGAACTGAGGTTTTTAATAAATTCAACTAAAATAGTTCCATAAAGTTGGTATACCTAGAAATGTCTAGTAAGAAGAGTCCCCTCCCTATGTCCAGGAAATAGGAAAGAAGTATTAAAATCTGGGTCTACAACTCAAAGGAGAAAGGGTAAGTGCTTCCTTTTACCTGTGGACACCCTGTTAGTTTCCTTGCATTTTCTTTTTTCAGTGAATCTTGGCAATTCATCAGATACATACCGAACACTTGTTATACAGCAGGCTGTATATGAAACAAAGCATGATCCTTCCCTGAAGGAGATGACAGTAAAAACCCCTATCCCACCCACCCAAACACGTACACATCTAGCCATAACAAGAGAAGTAGAATATGGGAGAAACCCTGTAACAACGGAAGCATAATGTTGCAAGAGAAATAAATATGGCTGAGAAGAGATAAAGAAGACCTTGGATAGAACTTTTGCAGCAAAACTTTAAGCAAGAACTGCAGGGGAGGGAACCACACAATGGAAAGAGAGGTATGAGGAGTGGAGGTGAGAGGACTCAGTTGATGAGAACTGCAATTACTCTGTTGGTATGTACTATACGTTGCTATAATTGATTTCCCTGCATTACGTATTTTAATTCTCCCATGAAGAGAATGAGACATATGAAAAGGGAAGAGGAAGCCAAATATTACAAGTCACTGAATGCTCCATATAGTTGAAATTTTGTACAGTATGAAGAGGTAGGCAATGTGAACACAACTGTGCTCCAGCTAAACTTGCTGTAGAAAATAGCTCAGATTCAAGAGGAGAAAAGCAAGAGTGATAGAAACTAAGGTAATTTAATCAGACTAAGAAAAGTTATGAGGACCAAATTAGATCTTCCACCTTGATGTCATTTGCAAGTGAAATAGTTTGACCAAGCAATGTCAAAGGTCCTCCTAGCTACACAAAAAGTAACAGAAATATAGAAAAAACAGATGTGGGAAGAAGAGCTTCCTGTATGGTAGACAAGCTACACCATTGCTAAGGCTCCTTAGTGAGCCTCACTCCAGCCTCCCTGCTTAGACCCACTGTGTCTCTTATCCAAAAACTCCTGGCATGGTTTATGACCCACTTGTGTGAAGAGTCTTATCCAGAAATTTCTTTCTCCAAACTTTCAAGCCCTAGTCAACCAGTTGAGCACTTCTTCCATGTGCCACAGAAATGGTTCTTATTATAAATAAAGAAGGAAGTACTAGAAAAGTTCTCAGTTTCACATAGCATATCACATGCCAGTTATTTTCTCCTGCATACCCAACAGTCCAATATGCACTTGAAGCTTATGTATCTGATATTCTATGTGCAAATATCCATTCTGTGAATTTCTGTACATTTGTATATGGGAAGGAAAACTGGTAAACTTAGATAAAAGAAAGATATCAATAATTCTGCAAGCTGGGTAGAAACAGAGGTAGGAGTCAATGGTTAGTAGAACCATTAAATGGGTCATAAGCAACTCTTAGAAACCTATTTTGATTCTCATTTTGCATGAGATACATCTCTTTGAGTGACACAGCTCCATAGAGCAGAAGGTATTTTGTTATTGAAAACTTATATTGATCTAAATTATTAAAAGGCTAAGTTCACATATCACATTATATTCCAGAATCATTTGGTATAATGACTATACTTGTATTCTAGGTTAGAATTATGTATTATATTTTTTTCCAGTTAGATCTGATAGTATGATTTCTGATCCAAAAAAGTCTAGCATAGAAGACAGTAAAGAAATATCAATAGATGAATAATAGATGAACAGAAAAATTCAGCACAGGTTGTCTTTCACAAAATAGATGCTCAATTAAATTGATTTCCTGGTACTAAATTCATATTGGTGGCTGCACATTGTTTTCCTGGTAGGAAAGCACTGAATTAATTAACTCAAATTCTATAGAAAGGAAAGTTTAAGTCTTGTTATGCTCCATGGATTTGAGAGCAGCAATAAATGGCATAACTGACTCATAAAACAATCCACTGATATTACCTGGTCCAATGCTTTGATATGTGCCTGACACTTCAAATGAGTAACCTTATAAGGGAAGAAAAGTAGTGGCCAACAGAAAAAGTATATTTTCTTCTTTATTCCAAAGCTTAAACTGTTTCCAGATTTTTAATTTTGTAATAACTCTCTCCAAGTTATTCCTTACCAAATTACTAGTCTCAATTTTGGGGGGACTGGGTTTTTTTTTAGCAGTTATTTCTGACAGGCAAGAGCTTCAAGGGGATGCACTGGTTAGTGTCCTGCAATCTCTGCTACCCTACTGAACAGCACAGTAGGGAACTCACAGTATTGATATTTTCAATCATAAACAAATCAAACTTTACCAACTAGCAAACTTGAAATTCCAATCAAAGTAAAATATTTAACAGCAAGTTAATTATGGCTGTGTCTCAGTAACTCTAAATGGGTCTCAGAGTGACTATTAGAAATCAAGAGCCAATATCAATTCTGTTATGGTCTAATTTCTAAATCTTTCTGCTGAATTACCTCAAACTGAGTTTGAATCTTACTATCAATAGGCATAAAACATAAGAACACAGATTATAGAAAAGTTAAACTTGTCATAAGTAAATTTGAAATTTTTTCTTAAAAGTTTCTTTCTAACTTAGAGCCAGTAAACTATTAATTATTTTCTAATGGGCTAATAAGCATTAATAAAAGCAGAAATTCATCATACCTAACCCATCAGCAGAAATGGTAAACACAGGCACGCAGATCTTCATATCCAATACAATGAACCTCCATCCTTTCTTCCTTGTGAGAGACTTGTGCGCTCACTGGAACAATCCAAACGTGAACACTTGGGTAATTGGAGTACACAAACTCTAATATCATCCATGTGTTTTTAGAGTCTTCATCATTGTACCATAAGATTAATATGAAACTCATATATATTCTTAAAAGGGTGATGAAAGGATATTTTAACACATAGGTAAAATATAGGCCATAAGCAGAGATACATTTGAATCCACATTTTGATAACAATCTTTTAAATGGCAGCATTGGTATTGGTATGATCTAGATAAGAGATAGAAAGGATGAATTTTCAGTGGAATAAAGGAGAATTTTTTTTATTGATATAAGATGTTTGGTAAATAAAAGAGCTCAATCATGACTGTCGATGTCTTTTGAATAATTGGATAGTGTTTTGCTTTGATCTTTAGACCTCCACAGACAGGAAACACTATAGGTATACCATTTCTGTTAAAGGTCAATGTTAAAAAGTTAAATGATAGAATTGATGTACTTCTGAATATGAAGTCATCAACACTACCAAATATCAGACAAATAATTATGTAACTTGATTTGTCATACTTTCAAAGATAATCATTCAAGTAGTAACCATTTGCAAACAACCCTAAATAATGCAAAGGTCAAACTGAAAGCCAATTCTGAAGTAACATGCAATAAACTTTTATTTTCAATGTTATGAATATCTTTGAGATTTAAATGAAAGGAATAGCATAAGAACAAAATTCTCTAAAACTGCATAAATGTATTTATATTTCTAATGTAAAATTTGATGACTACCATATAGAAAATTTTGCTCTGAATTTTAATTACCTTGGTTTGATAGCCTCCTCGAGCCATAAGTAATTAAGATTTTGGATTGGTGCTTATGCCGCTTCGGAAATATAATGGTAACTTAACAGATCAGTTTACTTGGGGAAGAAGCTTTTCTAATTTTGAGATATCAAATAATATTCTTTACTCAGGGTTTGTGCTTTTTGAAATTAATAAATTAAGAATGTGGTCCAACCTAAATGACAAAATGGTCAACAACTAACATTGAAAAATAATTCCAAACTATTTTCTGAATCCAGAAAACACTTGCTTGGTTAGACAATCTTGAACAATTTTGGTGTGTTAATGGTGAGACATTTGAACACTGAAGTGGTAGGAGACAATAGAAAGATTAAAGTAGTATGTTTATAAAAATCCTTGTGGGGAAATCTTGAAGTTTCTGTTACTGATATATAATAGCAATAATAATAACAAACACGACATATATATGGATTTCTTTTGAGTGACAGCTGACCTAGAGCCTTTAAAGGAAAGTTTGTTTGTTTTTTATTTTGTTTTGTACCCTCCCCACTCCAGTTGATTATGTTATTATATTTCTTTCTTGCCCAAACTAGAAACTACAGGGACCTGAAACACTCCTTAGAGATCCAGAATCCACATGTCACCAGTGAATATTTGTCTTTATGTATTTATTTTATTTATGCTTCTTATTCATGAAGCATTTTGGCTTCCCTGAAACTCAGGGTAGGACAATAGAATTGCTATGGTTGACTTCAACATAAAGGGCAGGTGGAGGAGAGGAACTTTGAATGTAAAAGTCCAAAGGCGCATGTTTATTCTACCCAGGGACTCAATGCAGGGATTCTGGGCATTGGTATTCTCCTAAAGCTGCATGCAGATTTTGTAGCTAACTATTTATGAAGTTTCCTGAGTAATGAATTTCTAAATTTCAACACATCCTTAGAGGCAGCCATACTCCACAAATGAATATGAACCATGTAAACAGAAAAGCAAAGAGAAAGGTAGGAAAGGAGGAAGGGAAGATGTGTGGGGAGGAGGAATAAGGAAAGATGCAAAGAAACAGAATATATGCATTGTGACCGTCACATTTACATTTAACAAAAGAAAAAGTGAAATAATATGTAAAAACAACAAAGGATAAATGATTACAATAATAACTAAAATCATTAAAAAATCTGTATTTCTGGAAGGTGCACTTATTTTACTAAAATATAATTTCATACAAACTAAGAATACTTTCAAGTCTTATACCAAGTACTATGCATACCATACTGCTACAGATGGCTCACTTTAAAGAATATTTTTTAAATAAATAAATGCTTCAATTCAAATATTAATAGTTCCTTATTATGTAGTTATTCATCTGGTTATTAATTTTTATTTTATGTATGATAAATGCCTCTCCTGTGTGTAATTGATCACTCTTGAATACTGCCAGATTTCAAAAGACCCTATCAAATTGCCATTTGCAGAAACTGCCCTTTCCCAGGAGATTTACTATAAAATTAGTGCTCTGAGTTTTAAATTTTGCCTCACTGAAGCTATAAAGTTTACATTAAAATTAGGTATATTGAATTCCATTCTCAAAAGAGAATTGACTATTTATCCTAAGCCATTCTACAATGTTTTTATTTGTTTAATGTTGAATGCAATCATTATAAAACACCATTTAAATGCATAGATTTAACTCTCAGGAAAATAAGGAAATATTCTGTGCTGAAACTAGGAATTCAGTGCAGCAAAGAAGTGCTGGGTAATTTAGCAATTCATATGGAGGAGGATTTTTCTTTCAATATTTGCAAACATCTAAGAAGACATGATACAGGCCTTGCTTGTTAAAGTGTGAAAAAAAGATTGGAAGTCTCACATAATCAATGCATAATATTGTATGTTAGAATAAGAATGAAACTAAGTACAATGCAGAGAGGCACTTTGAAGGAAACTTCTCTATCTTTAGTACAAAGCAAGTTTTTCCACTGAAAATGAAACAAAAGACCAAACTTATGAAACTGTGGAGACTAAATTTGTATAATTATTTCATGATTATAACTATATTGATTCTGCCTAACCAAAAATATGGAATGTTTTTCCATCTTCTCAAGTCTTTTCTTTCTTTAGCGTTTGATAGTTTTCATTGTAGAGGCCTTTTTCTTCCTTTGTTAATTAATTCCTAAGTATTTTATTCTTTGTGAGGATATCATGAATGGGATCGATTTCCTGATATCTTTTCTGCCCTATTATTATTAGCATATAGGAAAGCTATTGATTTATGGGTATTACTCTTATAGTCTGCCACTTTACTTCTGTTTATAAGCTCAGGCATTTTTCTGGTGGAGTTTTTAGGGTCTTTGAGATACAGGATTATGTCATTAGCAAAAGGAATATTTTTATACTTCCTCTCTTCCTATTATCCCTTTGATTTCCTTCTCTTGCCTGACTTCTCCAGCTAGGGTATCAAAGACTTTTTGATTAAAAGTGGTAAAAGTGGGAAACCTCTTATTCTGTAGTTCAGTGGAAAGGCTTTGTTATTCTCCATTTAGTATTATACTAGCTGAGGGTTTGTCTTATATGGCCTTCACACAGTTAAAATGTGTTGCTTTGTGCCCTACTTGTCCAGAGTTTTGAGCATAAATGGGTGCTAGATTTTATGGAAGGCCTTTTCTGCATCAATTGAGATGATCACGTGGTTTTTATTCTTATTTCTGTTTAAGTGATGGATTATATTTATTGATTTGCATATGATGAACAAGTCTTGCATCCCTGGAATAAAGCCCACTTGATTGTGATGAATTATCTTCTCGATGTGTTTTTGAATGTGGTTTAACAGAATTTTATTGAGGATTTTTGGATTTATGTTCATCAGGGATATTGGTCTGTAGTTTTCTCTTTTTGAGGTGTTTTGGCTGGGTTTGGATATCAGAGTTATGGTTGCCTCATAAAAAGTGTGTGGGCGAGTTCCCTCCTTTCCAATTTCTTGGAATAGCTTGTTAAAGAGTTATATTAGCTCCTTCTTATAGTTGTGGTAAAATTCAGCAGGGAATCCATCAGACCCTGGGATTCTCTTCCTTAGAAGGCATTTATTTGCTATCTTTATTTCAGTGACTGCTGTTCGGGCTGTTTAGACTTTCAATATCATCCTGTGTCAATTTGGGGATGTTATGTATGTCTAGAAATTTGTCCATGTATTCCAGATTATCTGATTTAGAGGAGTACAGCTTTTCAAAGTAAGTTCTGATAATCTATTGGATTTCTATGGGGTCAATGGTGATTGCTCCCTTTTCATTGGTGTTTTTATTGATTTGCTATATTTCCCCCTTCTACTTATAGTGCTATTGGCTAGGGTTGGTCAACTTTATTTTTCAAAGAACCAGCTGTTTGCTTTTTAAATTCTTTTTATTGGTTTTCTTTTGTTCTCAATATCATTAATTTCAGCTCTGATCATTATTGTTTCCTATCTTATATTGACTTTGGAGTTCAATTATTCTTCCTTTTGTAGGAATTTATGGAGTATAAGCTTACTTATTTGAGATCTCTCTTAAGTTTTAATATAGGCACTCAGAGCTGTAAATTTACCACTTAAGAACACATTCATGCTGCCCAAGAGGTTTTGTTATGTGTGTTTTCATCTCATTGACTTCCATGAATTTCTTGATTTCTATTCTCATGTCTTCTTGGATCTATTAACAGTGAAGAAAGGATCAAATCTCCATGTACATATGTATTTTCTGTTATAATTTTTGCTATTAATTGGTAGAACCATGGTATCATGGTCTAACAGAATACATGAAATAATATCTACATTGTTATATTTGCTGAGATTTTCTTTGTGAACTAGAATATAATCTCTTTTGGAGAAGGATCCATGCACTGGTGAGAAGAAGGTAAACTTACCCAGTTTGGGATGGAATATTCTACAAACGTCTGTTAAGTCCATTGATTTATGGAAGTATTTAGGGTGGATATTTTACTTTTTTTTTGTCTTTGATGATCTGTCTATTGGTGATACAGGAGTATTAAAGTGCCCTGGTTTTATTGTATTGGAGTCCATAAATGGCTTTATGTCATGTAACATTTTTTTCTGTGTACTTGGGAGTGTTGGTGTTTGGATCATATAGATTTACTATGGTTATATATTTATGACATACTGTTCTCTTTCCTATTTTGTAGTGGCCTTCTTTATCTCTTCTGATTAAATTTTGATTGAAATCTACTTTGTTGGATATAAGTATTCCAAGAAAGCTTGCTTTCTTGGGCCACAAACTTGGAAGGTTTTTTTTGATCCTTTCACCCTCAATCTGTGGATGTCTTTGGCTTTAAGATGGGTCTCTTGTAAGAAGCCCATTGTTGGATTATGTTTTTTGATCCAATATGCTAATCTCTGTCTTTTGATTGGTGCCTTGTGACCATTCACATTCAGTGTTAGGATAGTGATGTGACTGTGGCTCACCATCATTTTGTTTTATTAGTGAGTTCTATGCTGTCTTGGTTGTCTTTTGATAGTGTCTCCTCTTATTAAATTTCCTTTGTATGTGAGTTTTGAGGATTGTTTGCTTGTTCTATCTGGAATTTATCTTTGAGAATTCTTTGTAATGCTGGTTTTCTGTTCATGAATTCTGCAAGTTTGTTCTTATCATGAAATGTTCTTATTTCCCTCTTCAAATTTAAAGCTGAGTTTTGTTGGGTGTATTATTCTTCATTGCAGGTCATGGGCATTCAGACATTGAAATACCTCTTTCCAGATTCTTCTTGCTTTTAAGAACTGAGATGAAAAGTCACAGGAGATCCTTATTCATTTGCTTCTAAATGTGATTTTTCATTTATTTCTTGAAGCTTTTAATATTCTTCCCTGGATTTTTCTGTCATACATTTTGGACATGAGGTATCTCAGTGAGGTTCTGTTATGATTAGGCATTTTGGATGTCCTATATTCTTCCAGGATGAGCATATCTGACACTATTTTAATGTGGGAAAATTTTTCTTTAACTATTTATGAGAATATTCCTTTTCCATTTCAATTTATTCTCATATCCAATCTACTCTTAGATTGTTTCTTCTGTTTTTGTTCCAGACATTTTGAAAGTTCTGCTCATGCTTTGTGATTTTTTTTTCTTTTTTGTCATTGGTACACTCAAACTTACTCAGCCTATCCTCATTGTTGGAAGTTCTTTCTTCAAGAGTTTTTTTTTTTTTATGTTAGTCTATTACTAAATTCTTCCATCATTCCTCTGATGTGATTGACTCCTTTACTTCCTTTTTCAGTATGTCTATTTCTTTGATAATAGTTTTTCATCTCTTGAGTTTTCCTACTTCCTTTATTAAATCTTCTTTTAATTATTGTTCCTTTTAATAGTCAGATCAGTGATAATTTCTAGGTTGTTATCCTGTTCTCTGTCCACGGGCTCCTTAGTAGGGGAGTTTTGTGTTCAAGATGAACCTTTTATAGTTTGATTTCTCATTTTTAAGAGCTGTTCTAGATCTTTGAATTGAGGTTCCCTGTGGGGAAATCAAGGCATGTCTCTGGGTGCTTCTTCCTTGCAGATCAAAGGGTCTGATCAGTCACCCCCTTTCTCATGACCACCTTCTTCCAGAAAGCTGCTTCTGCCTGGATATTTGTTTTGCTGCACCTTTTGGATCTAGCCTCCAGGGCACAAATCTGGAACCTGCTGGGAGGCATGGCAGCTTGGGATTGTTGATGCATACTGGGAGGTGTGTGTCATTGGGTCCTGGTGTCCCAGAGGCACAGGACAGGACAAAATAGGCCTACCTGTGCACTGTGATGGGACTTGACATACTTGGCAGTGAGATGGCCCAATATACCTGGCCTTGGTGGGTAAGCACTGCAGCTGGGTGGGGCAGCTCTGGGCAGGGGTCCTCCTTGGGAGTGTTCAGGGCATCTGCTGGCCTGGGACCAAAGGCATAAGCCCTGGCAGCAGCTGGGGAGAGGACTAATAAAGTTTTATATGCTAAAATTTTTTAAAAGACAGTTTTTAAATTCCAAATTAGAAAAATTAAATGAAGGGAAATAAATTCAGGATAAGGTAAAAAACAACAAATAAAATTCAAGAGAGAAGGAAATAAAGGGAGAAAATTCATAATATATGATAGTAGAGCTAAATCAAATACATCAGAAATCATGATAATTATATAAATATCAAGATCTCAAAGTAAATGGAGAAATAAACATTGTTTGAAACATGGAAGATATAATGTTATTAAAATTCCAATTCTTCCTAAATTAATTCTTGATTCAATGCAATACCAATCAAGATCTCAGTGGTCTTTTTTATTTTTTAAAAAAGACACTGACAATATGATTATAAAATTTATACAGAAAGTTTCTTGAGTATCCAAAACAAACCATAGAACTAGCATTATATATTTTAAGGACTTAGTAAGCTGTAGTGATTAATATGGTGTAGAATTAGCATTAGGACAAATAAATCATTATTGTAAAATTGTTTAGAATATACCCAGATGTACATGATTTATTGTTTTTTTTAAAGAAAATTGACAATGCCATCTAATGGGAAAGGAATAATCTTTAACCAAATGATTCTGTAAAAAGTATTTAGCCATATGCTTAAACCAATAAGCTCAATCTCCAACCCACACAAAATCAGTAGAGATAAAGACCTTGAAATTGATCATATACCTAAACAGAAGACATAATTTCATGTAAATATCAGAAGAAAAATAACAGAATATTTTAATGGGTTTGGCAGCTATTCCTTTTTTGATACAGAAAGTGCAAACTAAGAGATAAACATCAACAAATTTAGTTTTATTGAAATTAAAATCTTTTGCTCTAGAAAAGATAATTTAAGAAAATGAAACATTAAGTCACCTACTAGGAGATAATAGTTGCAAAATAAATCTATAAGCAGATATATCAAGAATAAATAACCTTTTTAACCCCTTAAGAAGATAACAAACACCCCAATCAAAATATGTGCAAAAGACTTGAACACTGACTAACATTTTGTAATGTCTATTATTAAAAATACTGACCATATCAAGTGGGGGTCAAGTAGAACTCTTAGACACAAGTGGTGGTAATGAAAATTGGTTCAAGTACTAGAATTACAATTGTTTAAATAGTTAAATATTTGCCTACCCTGGGACCCAAAAGAAAGTATATGTTTCCACAAAAAGTTATATGCAAATGATAAAAGCAACTTTTTTGTAATAGGTCAATACTGGAAACAAGCATTCATCAAGAGACGAATGCTTAAACATATATATCCATTTAATTGCTTACTACTTTGCAATTAAAAAAAACCTAAGGATATTGACATCAACATAGATGAAGCTCAAAATAATTATGACAAGAGAAAATCAAATCCAAAGGAAAAGAAAAAGTGCTGTAAGATGCCATTTGTATATAATTTTAGAAAACACAAAGTAATCTATAATTATAGAAAACAGATCCAAGATTGCCAGGGCATAACATTATAAAGGGGAATGAGGAAACTTTTGTGGGTAATGGATTATTTGTTCTTTTAATTGTCATAATGTTTATTTTTTTTAATAAAAGAGATCCACTGAACATAGGACAAAATTTCTCCACAATTTGCCCAAACGTGTAAATTTCTTTTCTTTTTTATTTTCAAGAGAGAGGGACAGTGAGAGAGACAGAGAAAGAGAGAAACAACTTTTTTCACATGGCCTTCATTGCTCCAACACTGAGTTGTGTACATGGTGCTGGGGTTTGAACCCGGGTCCTCGTGCTTGCCAGGCAAGCGCCAAAACTGCTGAGTCACCGCTCCAGCCCCCAAACATGTAATTTTCATTCTATACCTATAACATTATCACAAAATGTTTCTGTATTGTCTTAATAATAACATTCACATGTGCATGATATTCTATAATGTGTACTTCCATACACTGGTTCACTATTTAATTATCACATTTACAAACAATAGTGCTATCTTTTTTTTTTTAAGAGAGAGAAGGAGAGAGAGAGAGAGAGAGAATCAATTTTATTTAGTTTTTCATGTGGCCTTTGTGGCTCCAACACTTCATTGTGCATGTGGTGCTGGGGTTTGAACTCATGTCCTTGCACATGCCAGGAAAGAGCCATAACCTCTGAGCTACCGCTCCAGCCCCAGTGCTATCTCTTTTAACAACAAAATTCATCTTTCACAAAAGTATGACAAACTGAAAAATTTATGTCAAACATATTTCTCAATTACTTATTTTGAACAAGAATATTCAAATCCCTTAGCTTGAAATGACCTCTATCACTAGAGAGATCACCCAAGGGAAAGATACTTAAGTCAAATCTACCATTATTACTGAGATAGTAATTGAAATAATTCTTAGATGTCACTGTAATCCAACTTTTTCAAACTTTCTATTGATGACAATATAGACAATGAAAATAAAAAATAAGTATTGTAGGTCAGTCAAAAGTAGTGAACACTAATGATATATAAATGGCTTTTGTGAATGCATAATGTGACTTAAACTTTATAATTATGTACTTTATACTTTATATATATTTAATAATAGTAAATATTTTATGTTTACAAAATACACATTAAATTACCAATCATAACGTCATGCATGGTTTCAGAATGTAGTAAAATACAAATTATTTACAATGACATGAGGAGCTCTGAAAAATCATGTTAGATGACTAAAAACAAGTTCTAGTGGTAAAAGAAAAACTAATTTTACAGACGGATGCAAACAATTTGAACAAACATTTTTAATCACAAGTCCTTCTAGGATTCACTAAAGTGCTTGGTGGGTTTGGTTTTATTCTACTTATTTATTAATAACTCTAATAGAAGCCCTTCATGTTTTATTAAATGATATTTTTCCAAAGGGGGAATAAAGGATGGACAAGACTACCTGAGATAAATACATATGTATTATAGAAATACATTTTAAACATAGTTTGTAATTTACGTTTACATTTCTGCTTAGATTCATTATCTTACTTAATAAAATATATTTGCTTTTTAATATATTTGCTTGTCATTCTAATCCCACAGTATTCTCCAGTTTTGTATTCTAATAGATCACTTAACATTTTAACCTAAGTATCCCACTCATGCCTTAATAGTTTGGAAATGAATAAAGAAATACCTTATTTTGATTTATATAATTATAGGTATTGCTGTTTTTTTAGAATATCAAAGATAGATTACATCACAAGTAAATGATCATTTATTTCATTTTTCTGACTTTTCCAAAAGAATAAATGGAAAAACTAAATAAGCTATATAATGTTAATAAAATATGTTTAGATAAACATAACAGAAATAAAAATCATATATGAAAACCATAGATGATAAAGTTTGGAAGGGAAGTATTCTTTCATTGAAATCTCTACAATTAGAATACTTTGATGCTTTCAAATAATTTAGTTAAAATATATTTGGTAAGGGAAGAGCAATTGACATGATTATTCACTGATCCTAACAATGTGGTAATGCCTTTCATAACATACTTACAGAAAATCAGATTTCATAAAATCTCACAAATGCATCAACATTTGATTTTAATAAGTTAAAAATAGTTAATTTTATAGAAGACCAATCACTCTGTTAGCACCTTGGAAGTATATTTTTTAATCAAACAATTAAATTTACTCTCCACTTTTTCTCTTAATGTATGGAAAGCCACACAGTGATATTCATGATCACAAAATGAAAGAGATGTTTATTACCATGCTATTTCTTCTCATTTCTTCATTTCTTTCATTCTCTATAATATGGTCAATGGATCTATCACTCACCAAACCATCAACTACAACTCTATACTTTAGCCACATGGAATAAATTTTATTTTCTCTTTTGCATCCACAGGAACAGATTCAGAATACAATAATATAATAGCAGCAGCGAAAATGTAATGATTTCCTTAGTCTAGACACTGAGAACAATCTCATTTAATCCTCACAATAGTCTTACAGTAATTGTTTTGATGATGGATCCATTATCTGAGTTCACATGGCTTATATGTGGATAAGAAGACATTTTTATTCAGGGCTGTAGTACCAAGAGCTGGTATGCTTAATCACATTGAAGTCTTGCCTCCCAATAAGATCATGAATAAAAATTAACTAAGAGTATCACAGTGTGGTTTAGCAAAACTAGAAAATTTATAACCTAATATTGAATGTGCAAAAATCTGGAGTTAAGCCTCCAATAGCGATGGACACCTTGTACATCAATTTAGAAATTTACTATGTCAGTTTCAAATCAACTTCAATATTTTATAGATTAAAGAACACAGTTATTTGGAATTCCCTTTCAAGAATTAAAATTCTCTAAGAAATCCCTATAATTTTCACTTTCTCAAGAAAGCATAAACTAGATATCTAAAAAAATGTCTTTTTAACTAACTTTAATCATAAACCTACTAACATATAAATAGTTAAGGTCATATAAGCAGGGCCTAGTGCCTGCTCAGTTTACCATCCTTCAACCTCATATGTTTTTTCCTATTTTTTTAATTCCTCAAGGATGCACAATAATGATACATGAAATTTCAAATAAAGCAAATGTTTAAACTTTGTGTTCATTATATGCACACTTCAAAATACCAAAGTGTTCCTCATTAACTAGTTCAACGAACATGTAAGAAATTAGAACATCTGGCCCAGCATAGTGGCATATATCTATAATCCCAGCAATTCAAAGCCACCCTCAGAAATTTAGTGAAGCCCTAAGCAACTTAGGGAGAACCTTTCTCAGAATAAAAAATAAGAAAGGGTTGGGAATGTGGGTAAGTGGTTAAGGGTCCCTGGCTTCAATCTGTGTGCTAAAAAAGAAATAAAATAAGAAAAAATAAGAAATTAATGCCATCTGTAACTACTTTTCTGAAATATAATTTTCTTAAAAGTATAAGGCATTAAAATCTTATTTAAGTGTGAAATTTTGGTGCAAATATTCCTTAGAATTTTACAGATGCCTTATCAGTAATTTTTACTTCATTGCATATGAAGGTGATGGATTTTGCTAAAGAAATGTATTCACTTGTCAAAAGGCTCAAATGTAAGGGAAGAAAGTGCTCTTGCTAAATTAAAAAAAATAACTGGGAATATTCAAATCCTTGGTCGAATCCCTAGCAAGTTCTGTTATTCATCACTATTATTTTTGGTGAACCCATGTCTTTGAACATGGAAGGTGTTCAGTGGGAATTCCAATGAAACAGAATATTAGTTTTCCCAAAGCTCTAACATGAAATACCAGGCTGCAGATGCCATTAATAGCACTGAAGATTTCTAATTCTTCCATAAGAATTAAGTCAAATATGAAAATGGGGTGGAATTCTTTCTAATGAGAGATTTATAAAGATGTAAATTCAAAAGTGGGTTCTGCTCTCAGAGAATAACCTCTTTGAATGTGTCCTCAATATTCCACAACTGTCTTGACCAACTCTATAACTAAGTGGGCCAAAATATGCCTTTGTGTTAGATTATTTTTGTTTAACCTGAATTTCACAACTTCACTATCTTCGCTCCCTGACTTTAATACCTATGAAAGTTCCTGTTCCAGATTACATATACATATACATGTACATATGAAGGAATTTATAACTATATGGATCAAGGAATTTATACATATGAATTAAGGAATTCATATATATGAATTAATAAATATAATGCATATACAACATAAATAATATATTTGTATACATTGGTTTATATAACTAGAATCAATAATATCATACATATCAAAATAACAGTAAACTTCAAATGTCTCATCCTAATAAGTAAAGTGATAAATATGTTAATTACCTTGACTTGATCATTGCATTTTATATATATCAAAATACAACACTGTACCTCACAAATGTGAAAGATAATTTCTAAAGTGACAAAAACATTTTAATATGAATGAGTCTTATAAACAGAATTAGAAAAAAGATCATTCCATTTTGAATCTTTAGCTTTAAAAGAACTCCTATCTTCTATAGTCTGAATTTTTTATAACTTTTTATAATCTTCCCTATTAATTCAAGGACTCAAAATGCTAAATATTAAAATTAATTTTTCTTTAATTTCCTTACCTATGTTCAAATGGACTGTGATCATACTGGATAGGAAGAAAAGATGGGTTCCGTTACCATACTGGTAGGGTGAAGTCTGTCCAAGAAGAATCTGGGGATACTTGGAGGCATGAAGACATAATTTTAGCAATCTGATTTTTCTGTAAAAAAATATTTTTAATGTGTTTTAATTTTTTAGATAACTCAGAATTAAAAGAAGCATATTATGAATCAATCAGTGACCAACAGATTACTGAAGATGAGCATGCCTGGATTTGATTTTAATTTTAGTAATAGAGGTGGTGTCAAGCAATACTTTAATTTTCTCAGGCTAATAAGAAAGGGATAAAGGCGATTCAACACATAAAAGATACATTTTTCAGCTGAGGGAAGGCTAATTGACCCATATAATGTTTAAAACAGAAGCAGTAAGAGAACTGACAGACACATCACAAAGCATGTATACACAGGCATGTTACAGTAACGGATAATTTCAGCAAACGAGCATCATGTATTACATCAAATTTATTTTAATATTTCCTTTATGGTTTTTCAGACTTTGTTTATATGTAATTTCTAAATTTGCTTTAATTGTGGGTTTTGCTAGAGTTTAATAATTATAAAATAATAAGTTCTATGTTTAAACAAATTTAAATAATAAATTCTAATAAAATAATTTCTTCCTATCTTCGAAATGCTTTTATAAATTTTAATGAATAAATAAAATAAGCTATGAAGATTCATGAACACTTTTTTCTTCTTTTAAACAGTTCCATGCATTAGTCAAGCTGGAAAAATACCATTTTAGTTAGATATCTTCTTGTGCAGATCAATATTCTACTCTTTTTATTACCACCATGAATATAAGATCCTTTTCCCCTCCATCTGATAACGTAAAGCAATTAAGTCACATTCAGTTATAATTTAATGTATGGCACTGATATTGTGACATATCAAAATGGTGAAAGAAACCTTCTTTATTAAATTTCAATATGAGGACTAGTAATTTTCTTAAAATTTAGTAATAGTCTTGGTTAACAGGTCTACATCTCCTATTCTGATCTACTTTCTCCTGTAACTTCTATACAATATTTTCCAGATTTTTTTCATTCTATCTTCTGTATCTCACAACTTCTCTTTCATGTGCTACATTATTCTGTAGATTTGTGTGACATTGTGTGTAGTTTATGTAGACTAATATTCTAATACACTAGTTCTCTAACTGTATCCAGTTTGCTATTTAATCTACCCACTATAGATAGCCTTTAAATTTTTCAATACAGTTTTCATTCCTAAATTAATTTGATTTTTATCATAAATATAATTTAAAAATATATTTTCAAATAGTTGCTATGACTACCTTTTTAAAAATAATTTTTTTATTAATGCAAGATTTATCTATCTTAGGTTCCCAGGGCAAGGAGTAATTCTTTGATCTTTTGTACATTTTCTCTCTCTCTCTCTCATTGGGATATTGTTTTCTATATTTGATGTGCAATTTTTCAATTTAAAGTTCATTTCACTCCATTTCTGTGAGAGCCCCATGTACTCTGAATTGTAAGAAATTGTCTTACAGGAACATGCCTCTATTCAGGTCACTGTGAAATTCCACAATTTTACTTATGTACACTGAGTTTTTAAGGTTTTCACAAAGGTAGAAAATACATGTAAGTGAGACACACATAAGCACATCCTCTTCTTAACACTAAGCTGGAAGACAATGGAGCAATGTTTTTAAAGTTTTGAGGGAAAATCAATTTCAACATAAAATTCTATGTGTAAAAGCAAAATAAAAATATACAAAGTCTCAAAGTTTCCCATTAGTGAGAGATAGAAGATGGCGGCCACTCCAGCAGCACTGACTCCGAGACGCTCCTGAGAGTCACCTCACACTGCAGGACTGCACGCGGATTCCCACGGTAGGAAACTAAAGGAAACTAAAGGAGGAAGTTTGTGGCACCCGTGTGAACAGCCCACACGGGGGGTGGGGGGTGGGGGTGGGCTGCCCCGAAGGGGAGGAAACAGAGCAACTTTCCTAATCAAATACCCTAATCTGGCCTTGAACTCCCTGATCTGACTGCTCTTCATTTCCATGAACTTGGATTTAAGTTTGGGAATTAATTGCTCACATTAGCGAAGTTTGGGAATTAATTGCTCACATTAGCGAACTTACATCTGTTCCTGCAAGCGGCAGCAGCCGGCGCCCGATTGTGACGTTGCCCTGAGGGTGGGGCTGGATGCTCAGCAAAAAAACACTCTCAGGGTCTGAGCCGCCACGGTCAGAAAACCAGAATCTAAAACAGAGCAAGGGAGTCAGTTTCCTAACCATGTACTCTAACCGGGCCGGCTGCTAACTCCCTGATCTGACTGCTCGTAATTTACATAATCTTGCATAAAGCATGGGAATTAATCCCTCACATTAGGGAGCTCGTAACTTTCTGTGCTGCAGCTGGTCGCCATTGTGACGTGTCCCTGAGGGCGGGGTGGCTCCCCCAGCAGCGTTATGGGGCCTTAGTCCCCGCAATCAGAAACAGAAGTTACTGCCCCCCCCCCCAACTGACCAACTGCCCTGGGGGCTGTAGTAAACTGCGATTCACCTCTCCAGCTCCCAAACCTCTCAGTTGGCAACCTTCTTCTCTTTGGTCCATCCCCCTTCCCACCCAAATAGGAGGAGCCTGTGAAAAGAGCTTGCTACAGCAGGGAGCATCCCTCTATAGGGGATCCTCTGCTTCAGCCTCTCCTTGAAATCTGCCTCAGGAAGTTTTGAATATATGGGGCAGCTCGGGCTTCACCTTAGCATTTGAGCTCCTTGCATAGCCAAGGCTGCGTAGGCCTGGACCTCTCTAGCAGGACACTTCCTAGTGCTTGCAATGGAGAACCATGTAACCACTGGCACAATATGGTCCATTTTCTGAGGGTTTCAGTCAACCCCACAGAGCAGCTCTTGGGACTTCTGAAGATCACAAGACACGCAGAGTGGGTCACCAGTGATCCTGAGGAAGCGAGACTCAGGCTAGCCACTCTCCTTGGATCAGTCAGAGACCCACACATCTACAATAGGATCAACTCGATTGTCTACAACTTCTGAGCCCCAGGTCCAAGAAATATCTAGAGTGTGGATTGGCAGAAGGCAATCATCTCAGGATTACAGCCCAGGGAGAGCTGAATACCCCTTTGCAACAGAAAATTTTGAGGAGATCCTCTAAAAAAATCCAGGCCACCAGACTCAATCAATCTGCTTCTCCGCAAACAAGCTCAACTCCGAAGAATCCCCACCTTGATGTC